>JAPVEC010000041.1:0-126875 GCA_028984105.1 Lavandula angustifolia | reverse complement strand
CGACATGTTAATTATGGGACAAAACCTTCAAGTCATAAATGACACCAAGCGTATGCTTAAGAGAACTTTCGATATGAAAGATATGGGAGTTGCTGATGTTATTCTTGGAGTGAAGATTCAAAGAACTCCCAAAGGGATTATTTTGTCTCAATCTCATTATATTGAGAAAGTGCTTAAGAGGTTTAATGCCATTGATAGTGCGCCGGCAAAGACTCCTCTAGAAGTTAATGTTCACTTGAGCAAGAATAGGGGTGATCCTGTTGCTCAAGAGGATTATGCTAGAGTCATTGGTTGTCTTATGTACATCACGAATTGTACGAGGCCTGATCTAGCTTGTCCGGTGAACAAGCGAGTCGCTATACTAGTAATCCTAGTAAAGAGCATTGGAAATCTCTTGTAAGAGTTCTGAGGTATTTGAAATACACTCTTAACTTTGGGCTGCACTACTCGAGACATCCCCCAGTACTTGAAGGGTACTGTGATGCGAATTGGATATCCGACACTAAAGACTCGTTGTCTACTAGTGGTTATGTGTTCACTGTAGGGGGAGGAGCTGTGTCGTGGAGATCCACAAAACAGACGTGTATAGCCCGCTCCACTATGGAATCTGAGTTTATTGCTTTAGATAAGGCCGGTGAGGAGGCCGAATGGCTCCGTAATTTCCTTGAAGATATTCCATGTTGGACGAAACCCGTGCCACCTGTGATGATTCACTGTGATAGCCAAGCGGCTATTGGTAGGGCCAAGAGTGGGTTGTATAATGGTAAGTCGAGACATATTCGTCGTCGACATAATACCATAAGACATTTGATCACGAGTGGGGTTATCTCTGTAGACTATGTCAAGTCTATAGATAACCTAGCGGATCCGCTTACTAAGAGTTTGAATCGAGATTAAATGTATAAGCTAGTAGAGGGAATGGGAGTTAAATCCACATGTTAAAGGCGAGTATAGTGGATACCCAACCTTGTAGATTGGAGATCCCATGAACTTGGTTCAATGGGAAAACTAAGCTGTTGGGTGATGATTCAATCCTCAGCATGATCATACTTGTGGGAAATGACTCTATCTTCTATACTGAATCACGCTCAGTAGCCTCGTGCTCGAACCGTTGAGAAGATTTGAAGATCCCAAAACCCTATCCGATTGGTGAACCATTCCTTTGTATTCTTATTTGTCTCCGAGGTTTCGGACTCGGTAGATACTCTGCTCCGGTCAAGGCACTCGGAGCTCATCGGCCTCGGCACCGGTGTAGAAGACTCGGTGAATACCGGACTCAGCAGAGCAAGATATGCGAGAGAGTCGGTTGAACCGAACTCGGCGGGAGTAGTTCACTGGACTCGGAGCCGATCATCGATAGACTTATCTCAACAGCCTATCTATCAATCCAAGGTCGACTCAAGAACGGCGGATAGTCTTCGGGACTCGTCGAATCTTTTGAAAGACAATCAGCATTGTCATGTACGAGGAAGAGAGAAGTCATCTTCAGTCTGTCTCGAAGTTTGTGCTGTCTCAACCACTCCATCCACCTCAACGAATGACAAGCATACACGTGTCTTCTCACCTATTAAAGCTGCAGTCAACCTTTTACCTAAAAAGGTGGGAAAGTACACTGTTACCTACACCAAAAGAGCCGTTTGCTACCAAAAAGAGAGAGAGAGAAGAAGATCGTCTCCAACGGATCTATTTCAATCTCTGCTTTATAAATAGAGGGATCATTCAAGATTTGAAAAAGAGAGAATGCGCGCACCTAGAACACGAGAGAGCATTCAAATGAGCAAAATTAACGACTAAGTCTTCCGCAAGAATTAACCGATTTATCTCCGGCGAAAGACTACATCCAGCTCAAAAGGAACCAAGCTGAACCGACATAAGCTTCTAGTATCCAAGCGACTGACACGAACCTATAGCTAAACCCTCAGCTGTTCGTCGCTCTAGATAGCTACATTCTCGTTCCTTATCCCTCTAACCCTAAGCTCACTTGCTATATCCATAGCTTAGACGAAGGAGTTCACATTTGAACCCAATCCTTATTGTATAAGGACTCCTTCACTGTTGGAGAAGTTTGTCAAACACTTTAAGTTTGATAGTGTTGTAAACTGAGACTTGGATCAGTATAAAAACCAAGACGCGGCTTTGCCCAGTGTGCAAGCTGACTGAGACTAACTCAGGATAATAAATAGCCTCCTGATCATTCGGGACAGTGGACGTAGGATTTGAGCGATATCCGAACCACTTTAAAAATCCTGTGTCTCTTACTGCTTTCTTAACTGTTGCATTGATTTTACTATTCATACTGAACATCATATTTAAAATCAATCAACTGTCTCATCATACTGAACTTTTAATCTACTGAACTGAGACTTAAAACGTTTTCTCACAAAAACTGATTTGGGCCTACACTATTCCGCGCACTGAACTCTTACTGTAGATACTGAATTCTGACCTAGTCAGTTAGCGAGATCTCGGCCGAGTCGGTACTCTTAGCCTTTAACTCGATTCGAAACGGTTGTCGCAGTCCGCCGAATCAAGCTTTCGATCGGACACCATCCCGAATAGGACTGTTCAAGTTCGAAGTTGAGAAATCGAATCAGGTGTATTCACCCCCCCCCCCCTCTACACCTGACCATACACTCGGGACCAACAATTGGTATCAGAGCGAGAGTTCCTTGAGACTCTTGTCACTTTGAGACTGGTCTATTCGAACGGATCCGAGGGAAAACGTTTTCACTGCATATCACTCTACATTCATATCTATATTCTTCATGGCTGATATGTCAGGTATAAGGATGGTACCCATGTTCTCGGTGGAGAACTACGGAGTATGGCGAGTCAGAATGGAAGCACATCTGACATCCCTCCATGACAGTATGACTGAAGTGCTTGAAGATGGACCTATCGTTCCCATGATCGATAGTGTCGTAACTCAAGACCAAGCTCAAGGAGGAGGAATGGTGACCGGGAAGAAGATTCCCAAAGACAGAAGTCTCTTCACTCCTGAGGAGAAGAAGCTTCACAACTTAGACCGTGTTGCCAGAAACGCTATACTGACCACCCTTAGTGATTCTTATCTTGGCAGGGTTCAGGAATGCAAGACTGCTAAAGAACTCTGGGATGCTCTTGCGCTACTGAGTCGAGGGACTCAGAAGATTAAAGCCAACAAATTAGCGCCGGAACTTCAAAAGCCGGGAAAGCTTGTCTCTCATGCCCGGGATAAAATCGAAGATCTAAACGTCGATTTACCAATCTGATGAACTCTATCAATGGGCCGGGAAAGACATTCAAGAACCGAGAGATGAATCGAAGATTCCGAGGGCACTACCGGATGGACACCTGGACACCTTTTGCCACTCTATTGCGACATTCGACTTAGATGCTTGTGTCTCCCGACCATATCTTTTCGTAATTACAAGGCAGAGGAGTTTGAGTTCGACAGACCTCAAAGAAAGCAGAGCGAAGCCGACACAAAATCGACCATGCTTTCAAAGCATCGGTCGACAAAGATCTCCAACAACGAGCAAAACGACGAGTAAGACCGAACCTTCACTCAATGATCTACAAGAAGGAAGTCTCGCTCGAAGTATGCGCTGCTCACCGTAAAGTATCGAAGGAGAAGGAGCGACGCGAAAAGTGACTAAAGCCTATCGGGAAACGAAAGGTAAGTCAAATTATATGTCGAAACACACTCCCGACTCACAATCTTCCGAATACGTAAAGAAAGATGACTCGGAACCATCAAAGAATAGCGAAAGCAAAGAAGAAAGAGTCATCGCTTGTTACAACCGCAAGAAGCCGGGACATTATCGGTATGATTGTCCCGAGCTCGGTAGTGCTGAACGCGCAAGCACGTAAGACAAGGAGAGAGAAATTCGCCCGTAAAAGACAATCCTACATAGTCCGGCGAAATCTCGAGATGACTCGAAGAGGTCGACTCCTTTATGGATTCATCGGATGATGATGCGGCTTTCATGGCCTTAGAGCTTGAAGTCGAAGAATCAGTGAAAAGTGCATGATGGCAGGCGAAGAGGATGAGGTAAATTCTCATGAACCACTTAACTCCTCTTCACACCGCACACACGACACTATTTTAGGTGCGGATGAGAATTTGGACATCGCGACCGCATACGAAGAACTGCTCGACGAACAAATTCGATGAGTCTCGCAGCTCGGCCAAGAAGACTCTTCGGGAGTTGGATACCCCGAAAGTAGAGAATCGTAGACTTTCTCGGGAGAGTCGGGTTGCTACCGAGGCCGATGGACTTGTGTTGAGACTCGTGGGAGGAGATAAACTCTCCGATGGCCAAGTCTCAAGCATCAAGAAGATCGGATTTCGTTTTGACCAATGACTTGACTCGAAAGATATTGAACCGAGTCCGTTGAAGCAAGAAATGTCGGGACTTCGGACCGAGCACGACACAAATGATGTGCCGGAGGAGCCTCGATGACCGAGAGGTACATGGGTGCTGAGAAGAAATTAGAAGCTATGCTAGCAAGCAATAAGCCAAAGCACCGCAAGGAAGGACTTGGATTCGGCCTAGGAGCTTCCTCATCCGCCCCAAGACACTCGAAGTACGGCTTGCCGATAGATTTGTTCGAGGGGAGACTATCAACGCAGATATACCGAACCCCCTAGCAAAGAACAAACGAGAAGATGAAAGCACCTCATCCCACACATCGGCATTCCGACAAGAAGATCGGTGCCAAGAAACCCCGGGCTCGGTCAAGGGGGAACCAAAGAAATTAAAATTGGCGAGATCAGGATGGACCTCCAAAGCCGACACATCCAAATTTTCGGTATGGGTCATACTATTATGAACCTATAATTAGAAGAGGCTCCAAAGGTCGAAGAAAAAGAAAGCCACACGTAAGGCTAAGGTCGGCATCCACCAACTCGTAAGATCGGGACTCCTGAACCTTAGAAGCCTCAGAAGTCACCTTTGACCAGTCCAGTGGTCGATATGTTGACTCTAGTGGAAAGAAAATGTCCGAAACCACCGGGGTTGTTAGACAGATTTGGGTTATGAAAACTAACATCTAAGGACCCAAAATCAAACATAAAGGGTACCCGAATAAAATTCTCGTTTTGCGGGTGCGTAAAGACCCATGGTATGTGGACAGCGGATGCTCAAGACACATGACATACCAAAGGAGTCTACTGAAGAATTATATCACTGAAGAAGGACCCAGAATTGAGTTTGGAGATAATGCCAAAGGCTACACGAGAGGATACGGCACACTCAAAGATAGGAACTGCCAAAGTTCCAAGAGTATCATATGTTGAAGGACTTCAGCATAATCTTCTCTCTGTTAGTCAATTTTGTGATAACTCAAATAGAGTGATTTTTGACGCTGGTTTCTGTGATGTTATTGATAAATCCACAGGGAAAACAGTGTTATCAGGTTCGCGCGAAAAAGAACATATATGTGGTCGATCGGAACTCAGCGAACCTTGAAGCTTGCTTATTGGCGAAGAATGAAAATAGAACGGGGTGGCTATGGCATAGAAGGCTCAGTCATCTCAACTTTAAGACGCTCAACAAGCTTGCAAGAAACACTCTAGCAAGGGGACTGCCGAATGAAGTATTCAGCAAAGACACTCAGTGTGAAGCATGTCTGAAGGGAAAGCAAACAAGGAATCAAAATCCTCCAGTTCCATCGCCTTCCACGGATGGAATTCTTCAGCTGCTACATATGGATTTGTTCGGTCCAGTCTCCCCAGTGACGATCAGAGGTAGAAAATATGCATTAGTGGTCATAGATGACTACTCGCGCTACACATGGGTCATATTCATTGCCAACAAGTCTGACGTCAAAACAGAGTTACCAACGCTTCTGAAAAAGCTCAGTGTCGAGAAGAACACCAAGATCAGAAAAATACGTTCAGACAGAGGAACTGAGTTCCTTAATTCCATGGTAAAGGAGTTCTGCAAAGCAGAAGGAATAGAGCATGAGACTTCAGCTGCACGCACACCTCAGCAGAATGGAGTTGCTGAACGAAAGAACAGAACTCTAAAAGAGGCAGCTAGGACTCTACTCGCAGACTCAGGACTCCCAACCAAATTCTGGGCAGAAGCTACTGATACTGCATGCTACACTCAGAACCGATCTTTACTGACAAAGCAGCATAAGCGGACACCATATGAACTATGGAACGGCAGGAAGCCTTCTCTATCTTATTTCCATATTTTTGGTTGTTCATGCTTTATCCACAATAATGGGAAAGATCAGCTGAAGACTTTTGATAGCAAGTCGATCGTGGAGTATTCTTAGGATACTCTCGGGTCAGCAAAGCTTTCAGAGTATTCAACTATCGAACTCTTTGCGTGGAGGAAAGCCCTCATGTTGTTTTTAACGAGTTTGCTACTGAAGACAGGAGCAATAACTCAAATTCTGAATCTGAGGACATCAGTAAGCAGCTACAGGATCTAAGCTTAAAAGACAAATCTGAAAAGATCCAGCTATGTTGGGATGATGATTCAGACGAAGAAACTGAAGACAAATCTACTGAATCTCAACCAGTGAGCAACTAGGCGAGCGCATTGATTCTCCCGAACGGAATCAATCCCGTGTAACTCAGGTCGATGAAGAAACCGTAGAGGTAATCGAGACCACTACCGAGAATAACAACTCGTGGGGAACATCTAGTAATGTTCCCGAGCTAAATGCCCCCGAACCTAGTGACTCGGTAGATCATACTCTTATCACCGAAATTCTTCAATCTCGAATAGTACAACCGAAATGCCTAACTCACCTACTATCTCGTGTTGAACAAATTTCGGATGAAGAGTTAAAACATCGTAGATCGTAGCTAGATGCTCACACCGGCCGATCTTATAATTGGAGATCCTTCAAAGACATGTCAAGACAAGATCCGGATTCTCGTCAAGGAGAAAGCGCATTATTTTCCCGCTTATTGTCTACCGAAGAGCCTCAGAATATTGAGGATGCACTTAAAGATGCTGACTGGATTATTGCTATGCAGGAAGAGCTGAATCAGTTCACGAGAAACGAAGTATGGGAGCTTGTAGACAGACCCCGACATCAACACGTCATTGGAACCAAATGGGTCTTCAAAAACAAGCGAGATGAAAACAACGTTATAGTCAGGAACAAAGCAAGGCTCGTGGCTAAAGGCTACTGTCAAGCCGAAGGGATAGATTTCGATGAAACGTTCGCTCCAGTTGCAAGATTGGAGGCAATCAGACTATTCCTG
Source organism: Lavandula angustifolia (assembly GCA_028984105.1). NCBI lineage: Eukaryota > Viridiplantae > Streptophyta > Magnoliopsida > Lamiales > Lamiaceae > Lavandula > Lavandula angustifolia. Next base: position 119,662 of record JAPVEC010000041.1, on the reverse strand, counting down.
GCCTACGCAACACATCAAAGATTCAGAGTTTATCAAATGGATGTGAAGTCTGCTTTCCTGAACGGCGTGCTGAAAGAAGAAGTCTATGTAGAACAACCGCCCGGCTTTCAGCAGGGACATCAAGTATATACACTCAGAAAGGCTCTGTACGGGTTAAAACAAGCACCCGGGGCTTGGTACGATACCACTGCGAGTTTCTTCTTCAGAAAGGTTTTCAGAAGGGCACAGTAGATCGCACGTTGTTCAGCATTCGACTGGAAAACGACCTATTACTCGTGCAGATCTATGTGGATGACATTATATTCGGATCAAAGAATGTCATCATGTGTCAGCAATTTGAAAAGATGATGAAGGATAAGTTCGAGATGTCGATGATGGGAGAAATGAACTACTTCCTTAGTTTTCAAGTCAAGCAATCTGAAAAGGGAACGTTCATCAACCAAGGCAAATACACTCGAGACATCATCAAAAGATTCGGCCGCACATCCGCAAATCAATCAAGATCCCGATGAACACGAATATGAAGATAGATCTTGATAAAGAGGGAGTATCAAGAGACCAAACCGAATACCGTGCTATAATTGGTTCTTTATTATATCTAACAGCTACTCGTCCTGACATAACTTATGCTATAGGTATCCGTGCTCGATTTCAGGCGAATCCCAAGCGAGTCATATGGACTCAAAGAAAGAAGATTCTCCGCTATCTACGAGGAACACCCGACATGGGTTTGTGGTATCCAACTGATGATAATATTGCACTAACTGGTTATTCCGATGCCGACTATGCGGGATGTAGAATAGACCGAAAATCAACTTCGGGAACATGTCGGTTCCTTGGCGGCAAGCCGATCTCATGGTTTTCAAAGAAACAAAGCACTCGGGCCACGTCGACTACCGAAGCCGAATACATGGCTGCCTGGAAGTTGTTGCGCCTAGATCCTTTGGGCGAGACAAAGAATGAGAGACTATGACGTCATTCGTAATGAAGTGCCGATTTTCTCGCGACAAGCATACGGTGCTATTGCAATCACTCGTAACCCCGTACTTCACACGAGATGCAAGCACGTGGACATCGACATCACTTCATTCGTGACCATGTCGAGAAAAAGGATATCGAGGATGGAGAAGATCCATACCGACAAGCAACGGCCGATAGGCCGACCAAGCCTCTAGCCGAATCCGTATTCGAGAACTTTCGGTAGAGCTAGGTCTCTGTTGGACCCTACCGACCCCGGTCCAGTGAGAGGTTTCAGGAGAGAGACATTTCAGTAAGGGGGAATGTTCACTCTCGATCGATACATTCGCACGTAGAGACGTAAAACCATCTACACGAGGTATCGGTGACTACTATGTTCAACGACTACTATGTTCGGCGACGGGTTTGCGTATCTCTACTCAGTAGTAATTTAATACAACAGTACCTTGCATTTATGGCAAAGATTCAGCATGACATTAATATCTTTTGGTTTGTCTTTATTATTAACGACTCACATTTAATGCACGACATTCCATACATAAGCTTGCTGAACTCTGCACGCATTTAATGTATGTCTTTTCACAGTTACTACTTAGGCTATTTTACAACTGGCTTTGACTTAGGCGCCTTTTGTGATCATTGCCTATTTTTAACTTCTAATCTTAACCGTCCATATCATAAAGCAAGTTTACATTCAGCCTTCGATCGAAAACCGTTCACCTTCATAGTTGATATATATATTCGATCATATCTTTGAAACCGCCATTAGCATACTTCATAACTTGCAAATTCCGAATAATCCGAGATCTGCATTCGCAATCCTTACTTGCAACTTCACTCTCAATCTTATCTCGAATTTTATCTATTGGTATGCTTATATCTGTTAATGTATTTGTTATATGTTTCAGTATCGCATTGTACATCACTGTTCTATCCAAGAAACGGTATTGATTCATTTCTTGTAACAGGTACAATGGCGGAAACCAATATCTCTATGATATCTCCAGCGGATATGCAGAACATTCTGGAGAAGGATCGCGTGTGGTTTGAACCCACCATGGATTTCTATTCATGCGATCTGGAGTACATGGACGATATATTCTCGCCCGCGCGAGTCGTGGCCGGAGAAATTTCTGTCTAGGGAGGCCTTCGTTCTTCCTCCCGAGACAAGGTTGCGTAGCTGTACTTGAATTCGGACGCAGTGTGTCCGGAGACATAGTGGCGAGGATTGTTGCCCATTCTATCCAAAACGCCACTATGGAGCCGAAGCGTATGTCCATCACGGATGCCTTGAAGCGGAGTTTTGATCCGCCCTCCGAAGGGACCAAGATACGGGTACGCAGACGACCAAGTTGATGAATATCTTACCGTCTTCCGTGGAAAGCCCACTACTTTCGTAGCGCTTTTCCGAAGAACAAAGATGTTGCCTCGCTCGTGGCACTTGCTTATATAGTGACGCGGATCGAGGCCTAAGATTCGATGATGATGGCCATATACGACCGAGCCCAGATAAATTGGACGGAGTTCTTTCTCCGAGAATTCATGGCTCAGGCGCTAAGTTCGACAAGGCATCGAACATGCAGAGCGCAAAGGGCAAATTGTTGTATGGACTCAAACTGTCCATCATGATCGAAGATTTATGTGGATCTGAGCCTATCACCTACAGTGACAAGGAGTACTTCAATGTGAAGAAGGTCAGATTTCACAACAAGACAGCAGCGCTTCAGCAGATAGGGTCAGGACCCTCAGCAGTCTCTCCGCAATCAAAGTCTCAGCAGGCTACGCCTACAAAGAAAAGAACCCCTCCCGCTAAAACTCCTAAGGCACCGGCAAAGAAACTGAAGAAAGCCGTTGAGGTGCCAGCTACTGAGGAGGTTCCACAAGTGCCTGCTGAACAGGCTCCTGAGAAGACTACTCAGCCCATGCAGCTGGTTGATGAGTCCGAGTCTTCTGAGAAGACTCAGTCAGTGGAGAAGATCGTTTCCACTGAAAGGGACCAAGGGGATGCTTCTGAAGCTTAGAGCGCAGATATTCAGCGCCTAGACAGCCCCCTTTCTGTCCCTCCCACTTAGCTCAGTCCCTCCAACCAAGAGCGGGACTTCACACATAGACTTGGAGTCCGAGACCGCATCCGAAGGTGAATCAATCGGGATGGAAGCTTCAAAGTGATTATATCCAGAGCATCCCGAGAAATTCTTCAACTAGTTCCGGAGCTTGCCGACTACTCGTACTTGTTGCTCATCGCCAAGACAAAGAAGGCTCCACATGTTGCTGCGACATCGGGAGTGGCCTCGTCTACGCGCCTTGTCCTCCACTACTCCCGTCGCCAGCCGCATGAAGAGGAATTGAGACCGAGAGAGGAGATAGAGCTATTGAGAGCCCGAAGACCTCAGCTCAATGGACAATCCGAGGGCTGCAATGCGGGCCATGATTCATGATCGACAAGCACACCTCCCGGCCCAAAGACCCTCGGATGGGTCGACCATGACGACCCACCCATGGATTCGAGCCCCAGGAAAGCCCGATGAGGGACATCCACAGGACAAGGATACCCATACCGAAGCAAGCACCACCTCTCGGTATCCTTGGTCCCGAGAAGTCCAAGGCCGGGTGCTTCGTCCTCGCGAGCCCGCTCGCCTCTTGCTGCGATCGACTTTCGAAGCCCGGCCACCGACCGCAAAGAGATCTCGATCGAGGCAAAAGCCTTAACTACCCAAGGGATCAAAAATCGAGATCTTGCGAAGGCTATCCATAGGACATGGAAGCGGATCGCTCAAGCCACGACTAAAGAACTTCGGGGGTCCGAAGTCTTCCGTCTCTTCATCATCGCCCCCGATGTTTCCGCGCTTATTTCGAAGCGTTGGCTCAAGAAGAAGTCAAATTCGAAGCTCGGCTCAAGATCTTTCAGGAGAGCCAAGCCAAGCTACTTGATGAATTTTTGGCTTCTAAACCGGCTCATACCGACGCTATCACCGAACAATCCAAGGCCACCGAACAAAGACTTGAGAATATCCAACCGGCCTTGGAAGACAAGATCACCGAGAAGCCGAAAGACTTCAAGGAAGCAAATGACCTCTCTCACAAGCAAGCATAAAGGAAGACCTTACCATGGAGAGGAACGAGTTGCATGAGGCTCGACTAAGCTCCACGATCGTCTTGATGAGCCGTCAACCTCCTACAAAAGTCCGAAGAAGTCAGTCCTAGTCCCTACCCCGGTGCTCATTGATGATGCCAATAAGGGGGAAAGTGAAGGAAAAAGGGAAGGAAAGAAGAGTACCGAGAAGCCGACTCAAACTCGGGCCTCGTAAGGGTGAGGCCCGTGGGTGTTTCGGCCGCGAGCACAAGTTGAAACCGGCCCAAGTGGCTCAGGACCCCAGCGAGACTACTCAGCAACCCGGACTCCCAAAGACATTATTAAGGAGGTTGCTGAGTACGCCGAACAAAGCGGTGGAGGACTCGAGAAGAAGAAGAGGCTCCTCTTCCACCACCGCTTCAAGAAGGCAAGGGCAAACGAAGCTTAAAATTCCAACCCCTCCAAAGAAAGCGATTAAGGTACATATCTCGCCGAGGAGGAAGCCCAAATAGGCTGCGGATGAGAGCGGCCGTAGAAATTGCAGAGGCCGAAGCGCCTAACAAGCCAAAGTCTAAGCCTCGCCAAAGGAAAGACTAAAGCCCCATCCAGAGGAGGAAAGAGAACCGCTAGACGCTCCGAGAAAGCTCATCATAACGGATGAAGAGGACAGAGAAAAAGAAAAGGAGCAAAGCAGCAAGAGTAATGCGAAAGGCGGTGGTACATCCAAATCTAGATCTAGTACCCTCGCTGAATCGTAACAAGCTCCTCGAAGCCTCAAGAGCAAGATGCGTAAATTGAAGAAATTTTTGCTCGATGGATAGATATCTCTACAGAGGAGAGGAAGCTAGACAGATAGAGGCCGCGTACGGAGGATACATTTGGCGGACCTTGAGGCACTCGGGAAGCGTCATCGAACAAGAGGCCAGCCGAGAGTTCCTTCGAAAGCCGACATTCCTTATCGATACGTAAGGTTCGGGAAGCCAAACGATCTCAAAACACATAGATGGCCGAGATCGACGAATGGATGCCTATTCGGTTCAATCGTAGATGGGAATCGGCCAAGATAGAGTTTATCAAGAGAAATTATTTCCGGCGATTCGGCCTCGAAATGTCTAAGGCCGATGCCTATGTCGAGTGGATGACCATTACCGAACCCGATCTTTACCCATATATGCACGTAGCAAGAATCGAAGGGGTAGTAGTCGGCGTTCTCGAAGCAAGGATCATTCCTCCACCCGTAAGACAAGACGACTCAAGACATCTCGGAATGATTGAACAAGAAGTGAAGAATGCTGCGTTGAACGCAGGCCTAGAACAAGATGATCCAACCAGACTTCGCCGAATACCCAAGCCGAGGAAGAACACGTTCGTAATGTATGGAGTCCCATCGCCCGAAGATCAATCCCAAGGTTTCATGAATAGGATTCAGCAGCTTTAAGGGATCTCCTTCTTAAGTTCTCCTTTAGCTTAGCAAGATTTGTAATGTATTGAACCGTTTATTATATATACAAATCTTCTTTTGGCTCTGACAACTACTTGTTGTCTAAATAGCCGTGTTTGCTTTATGCTTTAACACTCGTAATCATCGAAGTGATTACTCGACCACACACACACTTTGTTTATTTACTTTGTCGCTTTTGCTCGGTTAGATCTCCGATAGACTAGACTTTCGGAGAGTTATTATTTCTCTTAGGGGGAAATTGTTGCATGGGGGAAATTATTGTAAAGGGGGAAATTGTTCTGCCCTGTCTCCCTCAGTAGTCTAGCACTTACCAGACAACTCCACTGATCCTACGTGTAATATTTGTAAGGAGCTCTGTTTCTGAGTAAGTTAGTGTTTAGCATAGTTGATAGGACATAGATGATAGGTTTTGGCATCATTAAATAGGGGGAAATTGTTGGGTGATGATTCAATCCTCAGCATGATCATACTTGTGGGAAATGACTCTATCTTGTATACTCGAATCACGCTCGGAGCCTCGTGCTCCGAACCGTTGAGAAGATTTGAAGATCCCAAAACCCTATCTGATTGGTGAACCATTCCTTTGTATTCGTATTTGTCTCTGAGGTTTCGGACTCGGTAGACACTCTGCTCCGGTCAAGGCACTCGGAGCTCATCGGCCTCAGCACCGGTGTAGAAGACTCGGTGAATACTGGACTCGGCAGAGCAAGATATCGAGAGAGTCGGTGAACCGAACTCGGCGGGAGTAGTTCATCTGGACTCGTAGCCGATCATCGAGAGACTTATCTCGGCAGCCTATCTACCGAATCCAAGGTCGACTCAAGAACGGCGTATAGTCTTCGGGATCTGCCGAATCTTTTGAAAGACAATCAACATTGTCATGTACGAGGAAGAGAGAAGTCAGCTTCAGTCTGTCTCGAAGTTTGTGCTGTGTCAACCACTCCATCCACCTCAACGAATGACAAGCATACACATGTCTTCTCACCTACTAAAGCTGCAGTCAACCTTTTACCTAAAAAGGTGGGAAAGTACACTGTTACCTACACCAAAAGAGCCGTTTGCTACCAAAAAGAGAGAGAGAGAAGAAGATCGTCTCCAACGGATCTATTTCAATCTCTGCTCTATAAATAGAGGGATCATTCAAGATTTGAAAAAGTGAGAATGCGCGCACCTAGAACACGAGAGAGCATTCAAACGAGCGAAATTAACGACTAAGTCTTCCGCAAGAATTAACCGATTTATCTCCGGCGAAAGACTACATCCAGCTCAAAAGGAACCAAGATGAACCGACATAAGCTTCTAGTATCCAAGCGACTGACACGAACCTATAGCTAAACCCTCAGTTGTTCATGGCTCTAGATAGCTACATTCTCGTTCCTTATCCCTCTAACCCTAAGCTCACTTACTATATCCATAGCTTAGACGAAGGAGTTCACATTTGAACCCAATCCTTATTGTATAAGAACTCCTTCACTGTTGGAGAAGTTTGTCAAACACTTTAAGTTTGATAGTGTTGTAAACTGAGACTTGGATTAGTATAAAAACCAAGACGCGGCTTTGCCCAGTGTGCAAGCTGACTGAGACTAACTCAGGATAATAAATAGCCTCCTGATCATTCGGGACAGTGGACGTAGGATTTGAGCGATATCCGAACCACTTTAAAAATCCTGTGTCTCTTACTGCTTTCTTAACTGTTGCATTGATTTTACTATTCATACTGAACATCATATTTAAAATCAATCAACTGTCTCAGCATACTGAACTCTTAATCTACTGAACTGAGACTTAAAACGTTTTCTCACAAAAACTGATTTGGGCCTACACTATTCCGCGCACTGAACTCTTACTGTAGATACTGAATTCGACCTAGTCGGTTAGCGAGATCTCAGTCGAGCCAAGACTCTTAGCCTTTAACTCGATTCGTAATGCTTGTCCGGGTCTGGCTGAACTGTTCGGGCCGACACCATCCTCGAATAGGACTGTTCGAGTTCGAAGTTGAGAAATCGAATCGTGTGTATTCACCCCCCTCTACACCTGACCGTACACTCGGGACCAACATTTGTTGTCTTGCATTCCTGAACCCTGCCGAGATAAGAATCACTAAGAGTGGTTAGTATGGCATTCCCCGGCAACTCTGGTCCTAAATTGTTAAGTTTCTTCTCCTCAGGAGTGAAGAGACTTCGTCCTTGGGAATCTTCTTCCCGATCACCATTCCTCCTCCAGCTGCTGGATCCTAAGTTACGACACTATCGATCATAGGAACGATAGGTCCTTCCTCAAGTACTTCGGTCATACTGTCGTAGAGGGAAGTCAGATGAGCCTCCATTCCGACTCGCCATACACCATAGTTCTCTACCGAGAACATAGGTACCATTCTTATTCCCGACATATCGGACATGTTAAATAATGATATGAATGAAGAGTGATATGCAAGTGGAAAACGATTTTCCGGATCCGTTCAAGTAGACCGCTTTCAAGATAACAAAGAGTCTTATAGAACTCCCGCTCGATACCAATTGTTGGTCTCGAGAGCACGTTTAGGTGTAGAGGAGGGGTGAATACACCTAAAAGCTATTTCTCAACTTGTAACACGAACGGTCCGTTCGGGGAGTGAGCCGCATCGAAGAGTTCGGCCAGACCAAATAGCCGTTTCCGAATCGTGTTAAGGCAAAGAGGTACTGACTCTCTTGAGATCCGCTAGGCCGACTAAGTCGAATTCGAGTATCTTCGGATGGAGTTCAGTGGTGCGGAAATGTGTAGGCCCAAATCGGTTGAGTGGAAAACGTTTTCTTAAAAACAAGTTTCGGTTCGTAAGAGTGAATCGATAAGTATGCTGAAACTTAGTTGAATGATTTTAAAGATATGATATTCAGTATGAACAGTTAAAATCAATGCAACAGTAAATAAGAGACACAGAGATTTTTAAAGTGGTTCGGATGCACAGGATCCTACGTCCACTGTCCCGAAAGGTCAGGGAGGCTATTTATTATCCCGAGTTAGTCTCGGTCCGCCTTATACACGGACAAAGCCGCGTCTTGGAATTTATACCGAGCAAGTCTCGGTTATAACGGGTATCAAACTAAAGTGTTTGACAAACTTCTCCAACTATGAAGGGGTCCTTTTACAATAAGGATAAGGTTCAAAGGTGAACCCCTTCATCTAAGCTATGGATAAATTCAGTTGAGCTTAGGGTTAGAGGGATAGGGAACGAGAAAGTGGCTTCTAGATCGACGAACAGCTGAGTTGTAGCTTTGAGTTCGTGTATCATCGATTTGGATACTAGAGGCTTTTATATCTGTTTAGCTTGCTTCCCTAAGAGCTAGAAGGTAGTCTTTCGCCGGAGAATGTTCTTTAAGTTCTTGCGGAAGACTTATGCGATATTCTGTTTTTGCTCGTTTTTCCGTTTTCTTGCTCGAGAGTGTGTTGGCTCGTTCGTTGCTTTTTGGCTCTCTGCTTGCATGAAAAAAACTTGAATCATCCCTCTATTTATAGAGAAGAGATTAGGAAAGATCCGTTGGAGACGATGATCCCTTTATCTCACTCTTTTTGGTAGCTAACGGCTCTTTTGAAAAAGGTGACAAGTGTCATTTCCCTCCTTTTCGGGAAAGTTGTTGACTTGCGAGCTTTAGCGTGTAAGGACAGTGTTGGCTTGTCATTTGCCGAGGTTTTGCGCAGTAGTTGAGATAGAACGTACTTCGAGGCATAATGAAGCCGACTTCTCTCTTCCTCGTATTTGACTATGCTAATTGTTGTTCAAAAGATCTCGACGTTCGGAAGATGCTTGCCGTTACTGAAGTCCGATCCTCGTAGAGAGTACGAATTTACTCTACCGAAGGTCGCCTCTTAGTTCGATGAACTACTCCTCGGGTTCGTTCCACCGAGTCTTTCGCATATCGCTCCCGCTGAGTCCAAGACATACTGAGTCTTCTACATCCGGTCGAGGCCGATAATCTCTTGACCGCCCGAACCAAGTGCAGAGTGTCTACGAGCTCGAATCCTCGGGAGACAAAAACAATTACAAAGGAATGGTTCACCAATCGATAGGGTTTTGGGATCTTCAAATCTTCATGGGATCACTCGTGGTATAAGCTGCCGAGTGCATTTCGAGACGGTTTCCACTATGTAAAACCGTGCTGAGAACTGAATCATCACCCAACAGGAGCAAATACATAATTGGAATCGAAGACAAAACGATTTGCAGACAATGCATTTATTCCTTTCTTGAGATGGCCCACCTGCAAAGCACAATTTTACTCATTTTTCTAAACATCTATGAGGATCTCCTATCTCATTTCTTGTGTTTCATTCCTTATATGGGATGGTGATAGATGTCCTCTTTTACTCTAAAATAATTGGCAAATTGGTCTAAGTGGTCCCAAATGTTTGATTTTTGGCGAAATTGGTCATCACTTCGAATTTATTTGCCAAATTGGTTCTTCTGTCAATTTTCCCATCAATCAACAGAATCATATATATAACAAGTGTAGTTTTGGAATAAAAATCTTGGGAGACCAATTCGGCCAATAGTTTTACCTTAAATTTTTACAAAGGACCAATTCAGCTAATATTTTTTCCCCAAACTTTTATTAGGGTCCAATCCAACAAGTTATCTCAAATTTTTACTAAGGACCAATTCAGCCTATATTTGTACGCCAAATTTCTTATCAATTAAATGGGGTAAAAATATATTTAGGAAATTTCTTGACCTCAATTTTTTAAAAATATATATAAGAAATTTTTTACCTCAAGTTTTTAGAGAGAACTAATTCGACCAAATTTATAATTATGAGGAATAATTTTACCCTAACAAAATGAATTTAATTTTTAACTAAAAAACATAAATGATCACTCCACAATATAAATGATCACTCCACGAGAAAAAATAAATTTGGGTAAAGAAATTAGTTTTAAAAATTATAAATTTTGATAAAATATTGGTCGAATTAGTCATCTGTAAAAATTTGGTATAAAATCGGATGAATTGGTCTTCTGTAAAAATTTGGGGTAAAAATGTTGGCTGGATTGATCCCCAAAAAAATTTATTCTAAAACTGCCCTTATTATATTTTAATACTTATTCAGAAAAGTCATTTACTAACCTTTGATTGACGGGATAATTGATAGAAAAACCAATTTGATCAAATTCTAATTTTTTGGGGACCAACTTGGATAAGAAACTCGAATGAGAGACCAATCTGGCAGAAAAATCGAATATTTTGAGACCATTTATATCAATTTGCCTAAATAATACTTACCCGAGCATTAATTTGGTATATAATTGTAAAAAACATATGTGACAATTCTATTGGTGGCCTATAAAATATGACATAAGAAATTTGATATCAATATATTAAAATTTTGGTTTAAAATGATTTTATATAAAATTTCATAATTAATGTATAATGTTTTCTTGGGTTAAACCATAAAATTAGTTGCATTATACTAGTTTCATAATTCTGTATATACAATTTGAAACAAAATATTTGTATATAATTTGTAGAATGAATCAAACCTCATGCCTATTGTGGATAATGGAAGTAATGACAGTGACGACGCCGGTTTGCTGCGTGAAATGCTTCAAGCCTAGCAACCCCTTCATCTGCTGCAAAATGATAAGAACTGCTGTTCCCCCCATGAAACCGGTGATCGTTGAATGTGACAGAAAATCCACCAATATACCTAATCTGTATATATATTTACATTAATTCAACAAATTTCATACTATACATTAGAGTGATGTATAGTATTTTTAAGTGAAAAAGACAAAACATAACTAAACCGGATTAACTTAAAACTACATCAAACTACCTAATATTATTTATTACTGCAAAAAATACCTTATGTCTTTTAATAATATTTAGTAAAACCCATGTCGTCTTTGGGCAATGAAGCTATTTTATTCATAAATAATCGGATGAAAGAATTGAGAGCACTTAATTTCACACATTTTCAAGTCTTTATTAATTTATTAATTTCTCAATAAAATGACTTTAGCTATTGCCCTTTTATTTATTAAAAAAAAAGACAAGTTAATAGTATTGAGTCAAACTATATTGGGCGCCTTTTTCCGTTTGATTTAATGAATAAGGAATATTTTGCGAGACTTCAAGACTCCGAGAGCCAACTGAAAGACTCCAGAGAAAAAAGTGGCGGTGTAAACCAAGCTGACATAAATATAAGTCGACGGAGCTGCTTCGTGTTCGATGGTCTCCGCTATGAGCAGAGAGCTCGCCGCCAACGTCCCCACGGCCGGATGCTTCAAGCTCCCGAATAGAGCGTACATTAGCGGCGGAACAAAGCTTGAATCTGCATCCCCATATTAATTAATAGGAAAGCTAATTAAGAGAGAGAGCGAGAGAGAGAGAGAGAGAGAGAGAGAGAGAGAGAGAGAGAGAGAGAGAGAGAGAGAGAGAGAGAGAGAGAGAGAGAGAGAGAGAGCGAGAGAGAGAAAAGTCATATATACGATACGTACAGAGTCCGATGATGGGAGGGATTTGAGCGAGGTTGGCATAGCTGATTCCCTGCGGGATGGCGATGGTGATGCCGGCGAGGAGATCGTACTTGAAGAAGTCAAAGCTGTAGCTGGGAAGCCATTCCAGTATGGGGATGAAGTATTAGAGGGTTTTTACCACCCGATGACCCACCGACGCCTCCTTCTTCAGCTGCTCGAACGGGTCAATACGCTGCCGAAGCTGCGTGGCGCCCCGAATTTCACGCCCGAGGAATCTCATCATGCTGCTCCATATATACGCTACCTTACCTACTCTCTTTTAAGGGTGAAGTGCAAATATACCCATTTGTAAATAAGAAAATGCAAGGAAGTTCACTTTATACCAAAAATGCATTAATACTCATTTGTTCTTTTTTGCCCTAAAAAAGGTAGTCTAGATGATAGCATGCACCATGCAGGCCTATGGTGTCCCCCCGGAAATTTCTACCCTAGACCTGGTCTTGTAGACCTTGTGGTGTGGAGCAATGCCACATCATATTTCGAATTTTATAAGTGTTTCTTGTTTTGAAAAATAAGTGATGTGTCATTATTTTACACCACAAGGTCTACAACTTAAGTCTAGAGTAGAATTTTCCGTGTCCCCCCTCATCAGCCCAACAGTTCATTCAAACCATCTCATCAGTCCATCTGTCCAGTCATCAGTTGATGCAATAATTAATTGAAAAAAAATAGTCAAAGCAGTTGAAAATGAGTCAAAATTGAGATACATAAAATTGAATGCAGCAACTTAAAATTACTTTTTTTATTCTAGATTATTTAATTAATAGACTTGTTATCAGTCTATTAATACATACAATTGATGGCATTCATAGCCAACTTTGATTTGTTTACTTATTTAATTAATAGACTTGTTATCATAAACTTAATAAACATAAAATTGAAAGCAGTCCAGTCATCAGTTGATAGACTTGTTATGAATTTTTTTTTCAACTTTTGTCATGTAGTGAGTTTTATTTATAATTCTTATGCTAGATTATTTAATTAATGAAATAATATTTTAACTCAATTATATATAAAGAGGTACTCATACATATATTCATACATTTCTTCATCGATTTAGAGAGAGAGAGAGAGATTTAGAGAGAGAAAAAAATCATATCCGTATTTTGCGCAAAGTTAGATCTCGATCTACATTTTCATCATATTCGCACAAGGTATGTTGTATATAATTTAAAGCATTTTCTATGTAGCATATTTTAAACGCTATCCGTAATTTTATATATATTTAAAGTGTTTCTATGGATTTAAATAGTGTTACATTATAAATATGATTAATATTGCATCTAATCATGCAGCATGGATTTTACTACGTAAAATGTGATATAGTTCTCTGTTTGCTATATTAATTTTTAATACTTTCATTATACGTCGTCGAGCTTGTGCGAACAATCTGTACATCATCCGTGTTATCGGTTGTAGCCTCTCTCTCCGCATCTGCCGATATGATTCGTCGGAACTCGCCCATAACGAGTCGTACAACTCTACACTCCATGTATGCAGACGGATTCTCACGGTGACCCAGTGAGCTTCGATTTTCACCGGCTCTCTATACGGCACACCAAGTGCCTAGCCGGACAGCGTGCTCATATAATACGTTGTCGAGAGCTCTGCATCCTCCTCCACCATCGCTCTGCATTCCAACTATGTATAAAACACGCAATGTTACATAATCAAAATATAATACAATATAAACAGCGAACTATATAATATAAATAGAGATATATTTTTGAAAATGGTTTCTAATGACATATACGTATATAAAAGATCCTAGTTCTTTAGAGTATAAATATATTTTATCATATTTTTGTTAGGATTGCACAAACAAAAAATATGGAGGATTATTTTTGTACGGGGATATATAGTATTTTTGCAGAGAACTAAGATTTTATATGTTTTACAATATGGTTAGATGGCAGAATGGACACGGATAACAGTCAAGTATGGAGGAATATTCGAGGGTTCCGAATACAAATATTGGGATGAACAACTTGTAGCAATTCTGCACTGCCTACTTTCGCTGTCATCTCTAAAAGCAACCATTGATTCATTAACGTCTAAAGTATACTACGTCATAGATCTCAGAATATTATTTACAAATTCCCGTAAACCGTTATACAAATCGTTATACAAATCTTCCATTAATTGTTTTACGTTGTTCTATGCAAGTTGCGAAATTTGGATTTTACGTTGTTTTATGCAAGTTGAGAAAATTGAGAGAAACATTAAGAAAATATTTGAAAGATTGCGAGAAAGATTTAGAAAATATTTGAGAGAAATTGAGAGAAAGATTCAAAAAATTGAGATATATATAGATTTATAGTAGTCTCTCAATTTAAATTGATAAAATTGAGAGAAAATTGAGAGAAAAACTATCTTCGTCGCTTAAATAAGTACTCTTTCAGTTTAAATTGACTGAAAGTTGTTTTAATAGTACTCTCTCCAAATGGATTTATAGTACTCTATATTCGTTACCTTCTATATATGGAAAATGTGCAATGTTATATACGGAAATATTATATCATAGGTAAAAGATAAATATGCATTTATAGTTCTCCGTAAAATATCTATATATCTCCATATAAATAATATTTCAGATAATTTAAGCATTATAATATTAAATTTAAAATATGTATGGAGAACTATGCTTTTTTACGTTTCTACATTAACGTCTCAAGTATACTACGTCATAGATCTCAGAATTTACAAATTCCCGTAAACCGTTATACAAACCGTTATACAAATCTTCCATTAATTGTCTTACGTTGTTTTATGCAAGTTGTGAAATCTGGGTTTTACGTTGTTTTATGCAAGTTGAGAAAATTGAGAGAAAGATTAAGAAAATATTTGAAAGATTGCGAGAAAGATTGCGAGAAAGATTTAAAAAAATATTTGAAAGATTGCGAGAAAGATTCAAAAATTGAGAGAAAGATTGAGATATATATAGATTTGTAGTAGTCTCTCAATTTAAATTGATAAAATTGAGAGAAAAACTATCTTCGTCAGTTTAAATAGTACTCTTTACGCTTTAAATTGATCGAAAGTTGTTTTAATAGTACTCTCTCCAAATGGATTTATAGTACTCTATATTCGTTACCTTCTATATATGGAAAATGTGCAATGTTATATACGGAAATATTATATCATAAGTAAAAGATAAATATGTATTTATAGTTCTCCGTAAAATATCTATATATCTCCATATAAATAATATTTCAGATAATTTATGCATTATAATATTAAATATAAAATATGTATGGAGAACTAAGTTTTTTTACGTTTCTACATTAACGTCTAAAGTATACTACGTAATAGATCTCTGAATTTACAAATTCCCGTAAACCGTTATACAAATCTTCCATTAATTATTTTACGTTGTTTTATGCAAGTTGTGAAATCTGGGTTTTACGTTGTTTTATGCAAGTTGAGAAAATTGAGAGAAAGATTAAGAAAATATTTGAAAGATTGCGAGAAAGATTGCGAGAAAGATTTAAGAAAATATTTGAAAGATTGCGAGAAAGATTCAAAAATTGAGAAAAAGATTGAGATATATATAGATTTGTAGTAGTCTCTCAATTTAAATTGATAAAATTGAGAGAAAAACTATCTTCCTTAGTTTAAATAGTACTCTTTCAGTTTAAATTGACTGAAAGTTGTTTTAATAGTACTCTCTCCAAATGGATTTATAGTACTCTATATTCGTTACCTTCTATATATAATATAGATAGAGATATATTTTTGAAAATGGTTTCTTATGACATATACGTATATAAAAGATCATAGTTCTTTAGAGTATAAATGTATTTTATCATATTTTTGTTTGGACTGCACAAACAAAAAATATGGAGGAATATTTTTGTACGGAGATATATAGTATTTTTGCAGAGAACTAAGATTTTATAAGTTTTACAATATGGTTAGATGGCAGAATGGACACGGATAACAGTCAAGTATGGAGGAATATTCGAGGGTTCCGAATACAAATATGGGGATGAACAACTTGTAGCAATTCCGCACTGCCTACTTTCGTTGTCATCTCTAAAAGTAACCATTGATTCATTAACGTCTAAAGTATACTACGTCATAGATCTCAGAATATTATTTACAAATTCCCGTAAACCGTTATACAAACCATTATACAAATCTTCCTGAAGGAAAAAGGGAAGGAAAGAAGAGTACTGGGAAGCTGACCCTCACCAAAAGTCCAAAGTCTAAGGGGGGAAGCTACACCGAAGTCATCCTGCATCAGCCTCGAAGGGTGAGGCCTGTGGTGTTTCGTATATTCAGCCGCCTGACAGCCCCCCTTCGTCCCTCCACTCACCTCGGTCCCTCCAACCGAAGAGCAGACTTCACACATGACTTGGAGTCTCGAGATCGCATCCGAAGGTGAATCAATCGGGATGGAAGCTTCAGTGATTATATCCAGAGCATCCCGAGAAATTCTACAACTAGTTCCGAGCTTGCCGACTACTCGTACTTGTTGCTCATCGCCAAAACAAGCAAGGCTCCACATGTTGCTGCGACATCGAGAGTGGCCTCGTCTACGGCGCCTTGTCCTACATTACTCCGTCGCGTGTGCATGAAGAGGAATTAAAACCGAGAGAGGAGATAGGCTATTCGTAGCCCGAAGACCTCAGCTCAATGGACAATCTCGAGGCCGCAATGCCGGCCATGATTCATGATCGGCAAGCACGCCTCCGGCCCAAGACCCTCGATGGGTCGACCATGACGACCCACCTGGTGATTCGAGCCCCCGAAAGCTCGATGAGGGACATCCACAGACAAGGATACCCATACCGAAACTGCTCCACCACTCGGTATCCTTGGTCCCGAGAAGTCCAAGGCTGGTGCTTCGTCCTCAACGAGCCCGCTCGCCTCTTGCTGCGCTCGACCTTCGAAGCGGGGCCACAAGACATCGCAAAGAGATCTCGATCGGTGGCAAAAGCCTTAATCGCCCTAGGGATCAAAAATCGAGATCTTGCGAAGGCTATCCATAGGACATGGAAGCAGGCTGCTCAAGCCACGTCTAAAGAACTTCGGGGCCGAAGTCTTCTCTCTTCATCGCCCGCCCCGATGTTTCCGCTTATTTCGTAAGCGTTGGCTCAAGAAGCAAGTCAAATTCGAAGCTCGCCTAAAGATCTTTCAGGAGAGCCAAGCCAAGCTACTTGATGAATTTTTGGCTTCTAAATTGGCTCATACCGACGCTATCATCGAACAATCCGAGGCCACCGAACGAGACTTGAGAATATCCAACCGCCTTGGAAGACACGATCACCGAAAAGCCGAAAGACTTCAAGGAAGCAATGACCTCTCTCACAAGCAAGCATAAGGAAAACCTTACCATGGAGAGGAACGAGTTGCATGAGGCTCGACTAAGCTCCACGATCGTCTCGATGAGCCGTCAACCTCCTACAAAAGTCCGAAGAAGTCAGCCTAGTCCCTACCCAGGTGATCGATGATGATGCCAAAAAGGGGGAAAGTGAAGGAAAAAGGGAAGGAAAGAAGAGTACTGGGAAGCCGACCCTCACCAAAAGTCCAAAGTCTAAGGGGGAAGCTACACCGAAGTCATCCCGGACTCGGGCCTCGAAGGGTGAGGCCCGTGGTGTTTCATTGCGAGCACACCGAAACCGGCCCAAGTGGCTCAAGACCCCAACAGACTACTCAGGCAACCCAAACTCCCAAAGATATCATTAAGGAGGTTGCTTGAGTACGCCGAACAAGCGGTGGAGGACTCGTAAGAAGAAGAGGCTCCTCTTCCACCACCCAGCTCAAGAAGGCAAGGGCAAACAAAAGCTTAACATTCCAACCCCTCCAAGAAAGAGATTAAGATACATATCTGCCGAGGAGGAAGCCCAAATAGCTGCGGATGAGAAGCCGCTGCAGAGATTGCAGAGGCCGAAGCGGCTAACAAGCCAAAGTCTAAGCCTCGCCAAAGGAAATACTAAAGCCCCACCAGAGGAGGAAAGAGAAGCGCTAGACCGCTCCGAGAAAGCTCATCATAACGATGAAGAGGACAGAGAAAAAGAAAAGGAGCAAAGAAGAAGAATAATGCGAAAGCGGTGGTACATCCAAATCTAGATCTAGTACCCTGCCGAATCGTAACAAGCTCCTCGGAAGCCTCAAGAGCAGGATGCGAAATTGAAGACATATTTGCTCGATGGATAGATATCTCTACAGAGGAGAGGAAGCTAGACAGATAGAGGCCGCTGACAGAGGATACATTTGGCGTACCTTGAGGCACTCAGAAACGTACCGAACAAGAGGCCAGCCGAGAATTCCTTCGAAGCCGACATTCCTTATCGATACGTAAGGTTCAAGAAGCCAAACGATCCGAAAACACATAGATGGCCAAGATCGGACGAATGGATGCCTATTCGGTTCAATCGGAGATGGGAATCGGCCAAGATAGAGTTTATCAAGAGAAATTATTTCTCGCGATTCGGCTCGAAATGTCTAAGGCCGATGCCTATGTCGAGTGGATGACCATTATCAACCCGATCTTTACCCATATATGCACAGAGCAAGAATCGAAGGGGTAGTAGTCGAGTTCCTCGAAGCAAGGATCATTCCTCCACCCGTAAGACAAGACGACTCAAGATATCTCGGAATGATTGAACAAGAAGTGAAGAATGCTGCGTTGAATGTGAGGACTAGAACAAGATGATCCAGCCAGACTTCGCCGAATATCCGAGCCGAGGAAGAACACGTTCGTGAATGTATGGAGTTCCACTGCCCGAAGATAAATCCCAAGGTTTCATGAATAGGATTCAGCGTTTAAGGGTTCTCCCTCTTAGTTCTTCTTTTAGCTTAGCAAGATTTGTAATGTACTGAACTGTGTATTATATATATACAAATCTTCTTTTGGCTCTGACAACTACTTGTTGTCTAAATAGCCGTGTTTGCTTTATGCTTTAACACTCAGAATCACTGAAGTGATTACTGACACACACGTTGATTATTTACTTGTCAGTTTTTTTGCTCGGTTAGATCTCTGATAGACTAGACTTTCGAAGAGTTATTATTTCTCTTAAGGGAAATTGTTGCATGGGGGAAATTATTGTAAAAGGGAAAATTGTTCTGCCCTGTCTCCCTCAGTAGTCTAGCACTTACCAGACAACTCCACTGATTCTACTTGTAATATTTGTAAGGAGCTCTGTTCCTGAGTAAGTTAGTGTTTAGCATAGTTGATAGGACATAGATGATAGGTTTTGGCATCATCAAATAGGGGGAAATTGTTGGGTGATGATTCAATCCTCAAGATGATCATACTTATGGGAAATGACTTATCTTCTATATTGGATCACGCCGCAGCCTCGTGCTCCGAACTATTGAGAAGATTTGAAGATCCCAAAACCCTATCCGATTGGTGAACCATTCCTTTGTATTTGTATTTGTCTCCGAGGTTTCGGACTCGGAGACACTCTGCTCCCGGTCAAGGCGCTCGTAGCTTATTTGCCTCGAAGACCAAGATGCAAGACTCGGTGATACCGGACTCAGCAGAGCAAGATATCGAAAGACTCGATATCGACTCGGTAGGAGAGCAAGATATCTTGAAAGACTCGATAACTTTGGACTCGTAGGGAGCAAGATATCTGAAAGACTCGGTGATACTTGGACTCGAGCAGAGCAAGATACTCGAGAGAGTCTGTCGAACTAAACTCAAGCAGGAGTAGTTCACCGGACTCGAGCTGATCATCGCAGACTTATCTTCGGCAGCTATCTATCAATACGAGGTCGACTCAAGAACGGCGGATAGTCTTCGGGATTGCCGTGAATCTTTTGAAAGACAATCGGCGAGTCATGTACGAGGAAGAGAGAAGTCGGCCTCGGTCCCTATCTCGAAGTTTGGCTTTGTCTCAACCACTACATCCACCTCAACGAATGACAAGCATACACGTGTCTTCTCACTGCTAAAGCCGCAAGTCAACACTTTCCGAAAAGGAGGAAAAGGCACTTTGCCTACACCAAAAGAGCCGTTTGCTACCAAAAAGAGAGAGAGAGAAGAAGATCGCCTCCAACGGATCTATTTCAATCTCTCGCTCTATAAATAGAGGGATTATTCAAAAAGAATGAACGGAATGCACGTATCTAGAGCAAAAATCAAGAAAGCATTCAACGAGCAAAGAACCCAAAGAACTACGTCTTAGCAAAAAACTCAAGAACATTCTCCGCGAAAGACTACATTCTAGCTCATAGGGAATCAAGCTAAACCAACATATAAAGCCTCTAGTATCCAATCGACGTTACACGAACTTATAGCTTACCTTCAGTGCTCGTCGATCTAGAAGCTACTCTTTCATATTCCCTATCCCTCTAACCCTAAGCTCAACCGTTCTTATCTATAGCTTAGACGAAGGAGTTCACATCTCGAACCCAATCCTTATTGTATAAGGACTCCTTCACTTGTTGGAGAAGTTTGTCAAACACTTTAAGTTTGATAGTGTTGTAAACCGAGACTTGGATCGCATAAAAACCAAGACGCGGCTTTGCCCAATGTGCAAGCCGACCGAGACTAACTCGGGATAATAAATAGCCTCCCGATCATTCGGGACAGTGGACGTAGGATTTGAGCGATATCCGAACCACTTTAAAAATCCCCGTCTCTTCTTCGCTTTCTTAACTTTGCATTGATTTTACCATTCATACCGAGTTCTATATCTCTTGAACCGAGACCGTTTTCTCACAAAAACCGATTTCGGGCCTACACTATTCCGCACACCGAACTCTTACTGTAGATACTGAATCCGACCTAGTCGGTTAGCGAGATCTCAGTGAGTCAGGATTTTTCTAGCCTTTAACACGATTCGTAACAGCACATGCAGTCGCCGAACTAGTTCGTATGGCACCTTCCTGAATAGGACTGTTCGTGTTCGAAAGTTGAGAAATCGAATCAGGTGTATTCACCCCCCCCCCCCCTCTACACCTGACCGTACACTCGGGACCAACACTTCCATTAATTGTTTTACGTTGTTTTATGCAAGTTGCGAAATCTGAGTTTTACGTTGTTTTATGCAAGTTGAGAAAATTGAGAGAAAGATTAAGAAAATATTTGAAAGATAAAGATTTAAGAAAATATTTGAAAGATTGTGATAAAGATTCAAAAATTGAGAGAAAGATTGAGATATATATAGATTTATAGTAGTCTCTCAATTTAAATTGATAAAATTGAGAGAAAAACTATCTTCGTCAGTTTAAATAGTACTATTTCAGTTTAAATTGACTGAAAGTTGTTTTAATAGTACTCTCTCCAAATGGATTTATAGTACTCTATATTCGTTACCTTCTATATATAATATAAATAGAGATATATTTTTGAAAATGGTTTCTTATGACATATACGTATATAAAAGATCATAGTTCTTTAGAGTATAAATGTATTTAATCATATTTTTGTTTGGACTGCACAAACAAAAAATATGGAAGAATATTTTTGTACGGAGATATATAGTATTTTGGCTGAGAACTAAGATTTTATATGTTTTACAATATGGTTAGATGGCAGAATGGACACGGATAACAGTCAAGTATGGAGGAATATTCGAGGGTTCCGAATACAAATATGGGGATGAACAACTTGTAGCAATTCCGCACTGCCTACTTTCGTTGTCATTTCTAAAAGCAACCATTGATTCATTAACGTCTAAAGTATACTACGTCATAGATCTCAGAATATTATTTACAATTTCCCGTAAACCATTGTACAAACCGTTATACAAATCTTCCATTAAAGTATACTACGTCATAGATCTCAGAATATTATTTACAATTTCCCGTAAACCGTTATACAAACCGTTATACAAATCTTCCATTAATTGTTTTACGTTGTTTTATGCAAGTTGCGAAATCTGGGTTTTACGTTATTTTATGCAAGTTGAGAAAATTGAGGGAAAGATTAAGAAAATATTTGAAAGATTGCGAAAAAGATTTAGAAAATATTTGAGAGAAATTGAGAGAAAGATTCAAAAATTGAGAGAAAGATTGAGATATATATAGATTTATAGTAGTCTCTCAATTTAAATTGATGAAATTGAGAGAAAATTGAGAGAAAAACTATCTTCGTCAGTTTAAATAGTACTCTCTCCAAATGGATTTATAGTACTCTATATTCGTTACCTTCTATATATGGAAAATGTGCAATGTTATATACGGAAATATTATATCATAGGTAAAAGATAAATATGCATTTATAGTTCTCCGTAAAATATCTATATATCTCCACATAAATAATATTTCAGATATTTTATGCATTATAATATTTAATATAAAATATGTATGGAGAACTATGTTTTTTTACGTTTCTAACGTCTAAAGTATACTACGTCATAGATCTCAGAATTTACAAATTCCCGTAAACCGTTATACAAACCGTTATACAAATCTTCCATTAATTGTTTTACGTTGTTTTATGCAAGTTGAGAACATTGAGAGAAAGATTAAGAAAATATTTGAAAGATTGCGAAAAAGATTGCGAGAAAGATTTAAGAAAATATTTGAAAGATTGCGAGAAAGATTCAAAAATTGAGAGAAAGATTGAGATTATATAGATTTATAGTAGTCTCTCAATTTAAATTGATAAAATTGAGAGAAAATTGAGAGAAAAACTATCTTCGTCAGTTTAAATAGTACTCTTTCAGTTTAAATTGACTGAAAGTTGTTTTAATAGTACTCTCTCCAAATGGATTTATAGTACTCTATATCCGTTATCTTCTATATATGGAAAATGTGCAATGTTATATACGGAAATATTATATCATATGTAAAAGATAAATATGCATTTATAGTTCTCCGTAATATATCTATATATCTCCATATAAATAATATTTCAGATAATTTATACATTATAATATTAAATATAAAATATGTATGGAGAACTATGTTTTTTTACGTTTCTATATTAACGTCTAAAGTATACTACGTAATAGATCTCAGAAGACTACTTATAAATTCCTTATTATAAATTCCGTATTATATATAAGTATATATTCCGCATTAAAATATTTTAAAATATAGCTTTTTGGACATGATGCATTATAAATTCCGTAATATAATCTTCGATAAAATATATTTATATATAAATTCCGTATTATATATAAAATAAATTTCATATTATAAACTCCGTATTATAAATTCCGTATTATATATATGTATATATTCCGCATTAAAATATTTTAAAATACGTAAAATACAATTCGTATTATATATATTATTTAATTAAAAAATACTAAAATACGTAAAATATTTATATAAATACTAAATTATATAATATTTATACGTAAAATTATACGTAAATTATATAAATAATTATACATAAAATTATATATTATTTAGTTTAAATATATTATAATTCGTATTATATATTAATAATTCATATTATATATTAATAATTTATACATTATATATTCGTAAAATAAATTCCACATTAAAATATGTTAAAATATAAAATATTTCAATGTTAAATAATAGATTAATACATTAAAATATATTATATATTAAAAAAAATCAAATAAATTCCGTGTTATATATATTAAAATTTAATTAAAATATATTAAAATATGCAAAATATTTATATAAATATGTAAAATCGCTAGTGAAATATTTAAAATTGACATATATTATATATTTAATATTATATATTAAATATTTAATAATTTAATATATAAAAACATAAAAAAATATATTAATTTTTTAAATATATAAAAAAATATATTAATTTTTATGGGATTCATTTCGTCGAGTCTATTTATTTCCTATTTATATATTAAAAATTCGTATTATATATTAATAATTCGTATTATATTAAAATTCGTATTATATATTAATAATTCGTATTATATATTAATAATTTATATTCGTATTATATATTAATCATATTTATACGTATTATATATTAATAATATTTATACATATTATATATTAATAATTTATACATTAATAATTCGTAAAATAAATTCCGCATTAAAATATGTTAAAATACGTAAAATATTTAGATGTTATATAATACATTATATATTAAAAAAAATCAAATAAATTCATTATACCTGGTAAATGTTTTACGTATGCAAAATATTTATATAAATATGTAAAATTCCGTATATTAAAATGTTTTACGTATATTAAAATGTAAAATAAATTTCATTGGAGAGAAATTGGATGAATTTCTTGAACAAAATCGAAAAAAAACAAATATTACTAAAATGCAAAATCCTCAATCTCCGCTCTACAAGTAATACATGTTGGACTGCATGGATTCATTTCGTCAGTCTATTTATTCCCTATTTATTTCCATAATTAATCGTATCCATAATCATATTTATTTTCTATTTATTTCCTAATTATTTCCTAATTAATCGTATCCATAAATCGTACTTTTTAAATGGATAAAAACTAACAATATCCTAATTAAAATGGAATTGGAGAGAAATTAGGGATTCCTGATTATCAATGAAATTGGAGAGATTTTGGAGAGAAATTAGGGATTCAGTCATTATTTCCCTATTTAATACATTTTTTCCATATTTTAGATCCGTAAAATAATTGGGCAAAATCGAAAAAAAAAGGATGAGCTAGCCGAAATAAAAAGGGAATATCAACGGCAGAATAATTGGGCAAAATAAATGGATGAGTTGGCCAAAAAAAATTTGGAGAGAAATTGGATGAAGGATGAACTATGTTGGACTGCATGGAAAGAAGGGGAATAGGGAGTAGGCCTGGAAAGTCAACTGCAGTAGCAGAGTGTGTCGGCCACCTCAGCAAAGGCAGCAGCCTTTTCTCTGCTTTCGTCCTTTTGCTGCAAGTCAAGTGGGTGTAAGGACATAAATGTCCTGGTGGGTATATATGTATTTACTAAATACTTGTGGTAGTTGGTGCAATATTGCATTACAAGTGGGTATTTCTAACATTTTTCCCTCTTTTAACTACCTGCAATAACATAATTAATACTCATAATAATACAAATACGTCTCCCAAAAATCTTCTATATGTATCGACCCGTCTTGATCGTGTCTCCGACTTTGGCTCAGGCTTCCTGAGCAGGCACTCATCCACACCACTAGAGGCTCACAAGGACGAAGGTCACACCAAGTCTGGTAACACCAGCTGATCACCCTCGCTCAGTTCTAGCTTCTCACAAAGAGAATAAGGAAGACAGATGAAGTGTGTAACTAAGCTGCGCCTTCGCTCATCCCCTCAACAACATACACAGTATGCATATTTATACATAGGTCAAAGGATGAGATAGAAGGCTGGGCTGTCAAGACCTATGGACCGAACACCTTGTGGGCTTGGGCCTATAAGACATAACAATCTCCACCTTAGGCCCAAGTGTGGTGTGCCCTCTCTAAACAATTAAGAAGAGAGGATGTCTGCTGGAATTGCAACATTATTGCCAATTAACCAATCTTGCAAGACTGGTTAAACTCCATGAGTAGTGCACCCGCAAATATGAAACACAAGGAGAACAAACTCGAGCTACGTATTAATACAACACATGCACTAAAATGCATCACATAAGGAATATACACAAATATGCTCCACCTCAAACCGAAACATATTCGAAACACAAAGTATGCACAAAGCAATAAGTAAGGACATCAAACACATTGATATTACAAACCTTACTAGCAACTTAAGCATAAGAATACACAATTCCTAAGCATAAGATCTACAAACTCAAACTTCACTAAGGAGTAACAAGACACTTAGGGGTGTTTGCAATAGCTTAAACTTTTTTTAAGTGCTTAAATTAAGGAGAAGTTGGTAAAAGTGGCTTATTAGAGAATTTAGGGTGTGTTTGCAAAAACCGCTTAAAAGAAGAAAAAAGTTGAAAAAATAGTGTTTGCAAAATTTATACCGTAGTAGCTTATTTTATGATTTATAAGTAAAATGTCAAATCACAAACTTATCCGAAATTACAAATATGTCATTAAGTTGGAGAAGTTGGTAAAAACCAACTTAACCAACTTCAACTTATTCAACCTAAATGTAGAGAATTTTTCCGAATTTAAACTGTTGAAAACACCCAAAAACAACTTTTCCTTAAATTAAGCTATAAGTTCAATAATTTAAGCTTTTGCAAACACCCACTAAGTCTATAAGCAAGAACACACAAAGATGCTTAAGCTCATAAAGAACTAAAATCACTCAAATAAAGGCACATAGCCACAAGAGGTACACAAAGACCGCATAAATAATCACTAAGATAAAGGCACATAGCCATAAGAGGTACACGAAGACCGCATAAGTAATTACTAAGATAAAGGCACATAGCCACAAGAGGTACACAAAGACCGCAAGATCACACAGATCAAACACGATTCAACAAGAATAACTTTCACTCTCCTTTTCCAGAGATTGAAATCTGACTTACAATTGAATGGTGCTATGCCACTAGAAGAGGCCATAGCTGCACACACAGTTAAAAAATTATTAACTCTGATAAGGAGTTAACAACAAATCCAGAGCCACGGACGAGGGATTTCCCAGTTCACAATCGCAGACTTAAGGTTTGGGCGCAGGGGTTCACCTCAGTCCTCTACACAGAGATATAACAAAATCAGAGTGCGCAACCGAGGGTTTCTACTACTGTATCTCTTCTTCTTTCTCTTTGTGAGGCAGTCAGATTGAGTGTGTGTAGAAACCATTTGGAGTGCCACCAAGCTCTCTTGGTCGACAATTTAGATTGGGTCCTTTGTGGTGTGTTTGGAACCCTTGTTCAGGGTGTCTGAGCCAATCTTGTAGATCTATTTTTTTTCCTTTTGTAAAGAGACGGAGAAGATACATAACAAAGGTATTCGAGCCACTGTTACGGTATCGACTCCATCTCGATCGTGTCTCCGACTTGGCTTAGGCTTCCTAAGCAGACACTTATCCACACCACTAGAGGCTCACAAGGACGAAGGCCACACCAAGTCTGGTAACACCAGTTGATCACCCTCGCTCGCCTCGCTTCTCACAAAGAGAATAAGGAAGACGGAGATGAAGTGTGTAACTAAGCCGTGCCTTCGCTCATCCCCTCAACAACATACACAGTATGCATATTTATACATAGGTCAAAGGATGAGATAGTGGGCTGGGCTGTCAAGACTTATGAACCGAACACCTTGTGGGCTTGGGCCTATAAGACATAACAATCTCCACCTTAGGCCCAAGTGCGGTGTGTCCTCTCTAAACAATTAAGAAGAGAGGATGTCTGCTAGAATTGCAACATTATTGCCAATTAACCAATCTTGCAAGACTGGTTAAACTCCATTGAGTAGTGCACCTGCAAACATGAAACACAAGGAGAACAAACTCGAAGCACAGATTAATACAACACATGCACTAAAATGCATCACATAAGGAATATACACAAATATGCTCCACCTCAAACTGAAACATATTTAGAAACACAAAGTATGCACAAAGCAATAAGTAAGGACATCAAACACACTGATATTACAAACCTTACTAGCAACTTAAGCATAAGAATACACAATTCCTAAGCATAAGATCTACAAACTCAAACTTCACTAAGGAGTAACAAGACACTAAGTCTATAAGCAAGAACACACAGCATGCTTAAGCTCACAAAGAACTAAAATCACTCAAATAAAGGCACATAGCCACAAGAGGTACACGAAGACTGCATAAATAATCACTAAGATAAAGGCACATAGCCACAAGAGGTACACAAAGACCGCAAGATCACATAGATCAAACACGATTCAACAAGAATGACTTTCACTCTCCTTTTCCAAAGATTAAAATCCGACTTACAATTGAATGGTGCTATGCCACTAGAAGAGGCCAAAGCTGCACACACAGTTAAAAAATTATTAACTCTGATAAGGAGTTAACAACAAATCCAGAGCCACGGACGAGGGATTTTCCAGTTCACAATCGCAGACTTAAGGTCTGGGCGCAGGGGTTCACCTCAGTCCTCTACACAGAGATATAACAAAATCAGAGTGTGCAACCGAGGGTTTCTACTACTGTATCTCTTCTTCTTTCTCTTTGTGAGGCAGTCAGATTGAGTGTGTGTAGAAACCATTTGGAGTGCCACCAAGCTCTCTTGGTCGACAGTTTAGATTGGGTCATTTGTGGTGTGTTTGGAACCCTTGTTCAGGGTGTCTGAGCCAATCTTGTAGATCTGTTTTTTTCCTTTTGTAAAGAGACGGAGAAGATACCTAACAAAGGTATCCGAGCCACTGTTACGGTATCGACTCCATCTCGATCGTGTCTCTGACTTGGCTTAGGCTTCCTGAGCAGACACTTATCCACACCACTAGAGGCTCACAAGGACGAAGGCCACACCAAGTCTGGTAACACCAGTTGATCACCCTCTTTCAGTTCTCGCTTCTCACAAAGAGAATAAGGAAGACAGATGAAGTGTGTAACCAAGTTGCGCCCTCGCTCATCCCCTCAACAACACACACAGTATGCATATTTATACATAGGTCAAAGGATGAGATAGTGGGTTGGGCTGCCAAGACTCATGGGCCGAACACCTTGTGGGCTTGGGCCTATAAGACATAACATATACCACTTCATTTTGTGTGAAACATAACTACATATATAACTTTGATACAAGAGAGGGTAACAAGGTAAAGGATTAACTATGTTGAGAATATGAATAATTTGTAGAGTTTTGAAAGAATTGATTTTAAATACTTATTCTAATATCCTATGATTAGATAGAAAAGGTATATATATGAATCTTACCAAAATAGTGTGAGCAGTTGACAAAACCTAATAACTGTATCTAGGGATAATGCCAATTAATTGGAACAACTTGGTAAATATATGAACATGTTCCATTTTCGAGCAAGTGTTTCCAATTCAAAAACTATATTTACTGTACCAAGATTAAGGAACAAAGAATGGTTAAATAGACAAAGAAATCGGTTTTTTTTTTGCGGGGGGGTGTTACTGGATTAGAGAATCTTGCGTAGTAAGTGCGGGGAAATGAAAAATAAAAGAAACAAAAAAGAACTAGAAAAGAAATGTGGATATGAAGGAATGCAATGAAGGGGGAAAAAGCAGTTTTAACAGTTGGAAGCTTTTCTAGAGTAGGGCCGGCTCTAGGGGTAAAGCCGGTGAAGCCACCGGTTTAGGTCCTCGACCGAGAGCAAGGTCCCGTCGAGCATGTGTCTTGAGGGTTAATGTTTTTTATTTTTATATATACTTTTGTTTCACATAAAATATATTATTAAAAGGTATAGTTAAGTGATAGAACATTATTTTTTTGCATCTTAGAGGTCTTGGTTCAAATATTATTTCTAACAAATCTTTTTCTTTTACCCAGAAAAATAAAAGATATGAGAGCTGAAGAATCAAGCACGGATGACTTAATAAAAATCATTAGTAATCTTCCACTAAAACAAAGCAACTTATTATACTTTTTATTTAACAAAATATATTTTAATGTTGCGCTTTAGGCCGCCGAAGACTTTGAGCCGGGCCTGTTCCGGTGGCAAATATCAAGGCAAGATGCAGCTTGAAAAGAGGAGATTCAACGCCTTCAGTTAAATATAGGTGATAAATTAATCTTGCTCTAATAAGTAAACAACTAAGATTAGAATAACCAGCATATACACTTGCATAACTTAGAATGATTAATAATTATATATAATATACAATTTACAATAATGATATGTCATGTTATATATAATATACATTCACGTAAGTCTATAGATGGTATATGACTAGTCTGACGAGAAATATGGTTAAGAACCAAGCAAGAAGATTTTGTCGTCGGCAATGAAATATTGAGAATAAACCATTATTACAAATTATTAGCTGAACATAGAACTGGTCGTGAAACCTAATAATTAAATTATCTACTAATAAACTATGATTATTAACCAAAAAGAGTAAACTATAAACAATTATAAACAACTACAAAGTGCACACTTTATAGCAAACTGGTAGTATTTATTTGACTTGTCAGTCAACTGAGAAAAGGAGAAGTAAAAATAGAACAAAAAAAATTCTAGCTCCAAGACAACGATCGATAGCAGAAAAGACAACCCCCACATATAACTTTATTAAACCAAAGAATATGAATGTCAATAATTCGAGCAAATAATATCATAATATCTACCTACAAACTCATCTGATTCTTTGTTTCTCTCACTAGGTAAATCTCACCAAAATTACAGACTGGATAACTTATGATACATATCTCTGAAGTGCCGCTGAAGTCATCCGTATAATTCTCTATCCACAGTATACGGCTTTACACATAAATACGTCGACATACCGTGGATTACACCAAGGAAAAATGGAACACTGTCCCAGTCTAAATGCAGCACAATTCACTTTCACTATCTCATCTACAGCAAGTTGGAAGAATGCACCAAGATGGTGCTGCAACTCTTTTTTCTTCTCTATTTTTCAATCTTTCTTACCTCGATCTCAGCCGAATGGATTTCCACTGGTGAAGCTCAAGTTACTAGAAGCAGGTTGAGCTGCTGGATATAGTCCACCTGCTTGGGCATTTGGGTTGAGAGATGCAAAACCAGAGTCCTCAGGGCTGAAACCGGGTAGTCCTTGTGGCCTAGCACAGTTCCATAAGCTTCCATGAGTGTTACAGTTTATCATTATTTTAAAATAGAAAAAAAAAAAAGAAAAAAGAAAGATAACTTATATGGTCGAGATCGAACAAACAAAGGTAGATGTCTATTGACTAGTAAACATGAGCTAAAACTGTAACTGTACTACCTTGGCGCCATGCTGCCACCAGCTATTCCTTGTCCCATGAATGAACCTGATTTGTGGACATATGTCAAAACATGTAAATATTATACAACCGATGTTCTAATAAAAAATTTTAGAGATTGATATGATTGTTTACTTGAAGGAATTGTTGATGCATATAGTGGTGTTTGAGCAAGCACTGGTGGAGCATATGGAGAGGCTCCATAATTCTGATTATGTAATAGCCCAGGAGGGGTAGCAGTTCGGGGTAAAGCACCTTGTAAGGATGCCATTGAAGGAAACTACATCACAGTACATCACCTTTGCAATTAGCACAAAAACAAAACCAAGCTTAATTGACATTATTTTATCTCTACACTAAAGCAAGTTGCACAATCACATTGGCTAATAAAAATAGACTTCAATGTGCAAGAACATTACGATTAAAACTCGAAGCTGTGAAAGGAGACTTACTACTGATGCTTGAACTGGCAAAGGTTCATTCACATCAAATGGATTGTTTGATGTCGGCATTGCCTGGAAATTTGCTACAGCCTTCAATTGGGAAAACAAATGTTGCATGGGGTTAATAACAATGAAGTTGACAAGTTAAAATAGGGGTATTGCACTTTGCCTTCCTAAGTTTACGGCAGCTAATATTGCCAAGGGCCATCATGTGGACTAAATATGCTCAATATAACAGTCTCACTCAAACTCATTCAAGGAGGTTGGTCTGATTACAAGTAAGGTATTGCCCACATGGTGCCCTATACTTCCAGTCGACACTACCTATGCAACCATGTCTGTTAACTAGACAATTAACACACCCATCGGGTTAGTTTTACACATCATCTGATTATGAGATTGTGTCGCAGACCGTATATTTTTTGTGAGGTTTGCAACATCCACAGTAAATTTAAGGCAAGAACTCAGAATAAAAACTTAAGAACACAAGTAGAATGGAAATAACACTAGTATGGAACTTAAGAACTGATAGTTAATATATGCAAGTCATAGATTCAGATACTCCAAAAGGAGGGAAGCGAAAAGTCCCTTCCCTCTAAAACACAATTAGATAACTACAAGTGGGGTGCCTTCTTAGTACTACTTATGGCATATATAAACAAAAAGGTTATGATGCCCTGGCCCACCCATTACTATTCATTTCATCGTTTCCCATGCAGCTTATCTTGCATAAGCTGCAGGGGATAACTCACACATTACTCATTTGCTTCCCCCTTCTCCCCCTGCCCCCTCTGCTGCCCCTCCCGGCTCCCCACCCTTTTTCCACTCTAAAAACCCGTTGATCACCACAGGCTCGGGGGATACAGTGGAGGATTCTCCCTCGCTCTCACTCTGACCCCCCCCCCCCCATGGGATGGGGGTTGCTTTTCGATCCCCGTGGGCCCTCCCACTGAAGGGGGGTTTGAATCTCTTCCCTTATCCGTACTTCCCCGCTGGCTATAAACTTTGACGGGGGTGGTGATACGCGGTTTGTAACAGATTGTGAGTAGGTATTTAAGCCTCTACATTTTAACAAATGAGCAATCATTGCAATACTGTAGTAACTTTATATTTCATAAACTCATGCAAGCTATATCACCCTACTAGCTCCTCATGTACTCCTTCCATCTACAGGCGTCATGTCCATTTTGCAAAACAATGCCTGAAGCTGTTTTCAGAACAGTTTTAAGGGTCCCAATTCTAACAAACAGTTATCAAACTGTCAGTTCACAATTGCAAAAGCATTCACAACTTTATAACATTGAAGTGCCTTGATAACCCAATTTTCAGTTTCCACGGAAATAGCTTCACTGCTTAGCATCACCTTTTGTCATTCCTGAATGAGCTCTCCTAAACTTCATCATTTAAGCATTATATTTAGGATTTCTGGAAGTTTCTAGAAAACTATAATTTAAGAATATATCCAAGAACAATCTGGATATATGGGTCTCTGCATCTGTTTTACTGAACCAATGATTAATTGTTAATCATTCATCTTTATTTGGGGTTTCCCATAACTTTTGTTCTTCTATTTTATGTTTGAATTGACAAAGTTTTTTGTATCATATCAAGAAAAATCCACAAAGACCCCTTTCAAACTGACTCAACTAAAAACTTGAGGTAAAAGTCCATTAATTCAACCAAAATTGCAGAAGAAACTTAGAGGCATTCATTTAAGGAGCAAAAAGATAAAACTCAGAATTTATTTTACCATGGGCGTATTGTAATGCATAGGGACCCTAGCAACATAGGGGGCACCAGCATACCAGCCTGAAACCGGAGATGGAGAATATGAGTAATTCATTGCAAATAGGTTCTCTGGAAGTGCTTTTCTTCCACTAGTAGATTCCACCGTAGACCCTGATGCGGCTCCAGCTTGACCAACTTGGGCAAAAGATGCACCAGGAGGACCGTGTGTATTTGGAATATGTGGATTCCAAGACTGTTACAAGTATGTGGAGAGATTGATTACTCCCTGAAGAACACAAAATATGGAAGGAAATAAAATTTGAGGCACATCGCATACCTTGTTGCTTGAAGATCCAGCAGAAACAGGCTGTTCAATACCTCCAGGAAACAGAGATTGTTGTTGAGGGTTCATGGTCGGCCACTGTCCTCCAGTGGTAGCATTTGTAGGTGCCGAGCCAAAGGATGAAACTGGAGCAACACCAGAGGGAATAGCAGATGGTGCAGAAGTACTGCCAGAGGATGAGACAAACGACGAGCCTTGCACGCCAGCAAACTGGAAAGAAGATAATGCATCCTGCCGGACAGAGGAACCAGACAAGGATACTGGAACTGACAACCCTGAAAGTATAGATTCCATAGAGTTTGAAGCTGGAATAGCTGTTTTCATCTCAGGGAGAGAATCAAAATTTGCCCAGTCATTACTGCTAGAAGTGGTTGGTGGCACGGAAGATGCATGACCAGCCACTTGTGCTTGTTGGACAGTTGCTGCTGGAGGTTCAGGAATGGCATCAAAATCAATAAATGAGGCCTCAACTTTTATGTCGGATGGATTCGCATCCGATGATGCCAAGCTACTTGAGGATACAGTTCTCTGAAATATTTTGTCATTTATATTCTTTGGTGAGAATAGGTGGATTTGAAAATCGAAAAAAATACTAGTCAAGTATAGTATGCAATGTAACACACAGACTGCACTGCCGTACCCAAAATAGCAAGCTGACCTCTCCCTCACCAGCTTAAAAGAAAGTAAACGGATATGTGTCTTGGATGACAAATCATATAAAACTAAGAACCTTTTACAAATGGAAAACAAGGTTTCACTACATCAGCTGATAAGCAAGAAGATATGGTCAAAGTAAAGAAACACTGCTTCTTTCGCACTATGAGAGAACCCAGAATCTTAATGCCAATATTTTTGACGAAGAATATTTCTCCGAAACTGACTATATTAAGCTTCATATTAAAAAAAAGGAAAACTACTTTGGGTTCTAAAATACTGGCTGATCTATTATTTGGTGTTGGTAGTGGTGCGGGGGGAGGGGTGTTAAGGTATAAAACAAACACGACTTTGAAGGGAGGCTTTTTACCTGTGCAAGGGGTGCCCGACCATCAATTGACGTTACACCAGTGGATTTTGGAGGAGGTTCAATAACTCGAAGTGGAGATACGTTACCTCCTAAGATATCTCTAACAGGACGGACCAAAGGAGGACTAGATATGTCTGAATCTTTTCGACGATCAGGGTATCTAATTTCAAGATTAGAGCTTCCATTGGAACTTCTCTCTTCAGACCTCCTGTCACTCCCAAATCTATCCTCTCGTCTCCAATCATTAACTACTTCTCGGGCAGGACTTCTTTTATAATCGGAACTTTGTCGATTGCCTTGATCATAAGATGGACTTCTTCCACCAGAACTAGGCCTATCACCATAACGACGCTCAAATGTATCATTATAAGGAGGACTCCGCGAACCACCTTGATAGGTGTCTTTCCTACTATTTCCAGTGAAATCCTCAGTTTCTCCCTGCAGATTGGCAAATGAAAATTTAGTAAGGTTGTGAACCATCTCCATATTACTTGGAGATACCCTATAACTTTTGAAAGATGGTTATCAATTACACGCTATCTATTAACCAGCCATCATAATAATGGGAACTCTACGATGAAAAGGGATACAATATATACCACCTTTGCCCTTGGAGGCTTTTCCACGCTCCTCTCACCAGTATATCTTCTGTCTGCATAGACATGCTTGATGAAATCACGTAGTCTATCTATATTGCTGGGAGAAAAGCACAAATATCAGAATATCAAACAGAAAAGATGAAAGTTTTCGGTTGTTTCTTAGAGTTACCTGCCATCAGGGAGAGAGTTACGCTGAGAATCCCATTCCTTCAAATAAATTTCTCTAGCACTCTATTGGGAGAAGAATGATTTAAACATGAGCAACGAAAGATGCGTAAACAAAATAAAGAAACGATGTATTTTATAGCCGGTCAAGGAAAACAGTTTCTAGTACCGCATTTCCTCCTCCCTGAAGTGCACTAACTTCTTGCGGAGTAAATTTAGCCATAGATACTGACTTCACTCTGTGTGTGAACTCCCGACTGAAAGTAGTTTGAAAATTAATAGGTGATGAAGAAGATTTTCATGAAATTAAATATGAAAAATTGCAACTCAAAATGACTTACTGTATACCACTGCAGGTTGTACAGACAAATGTTGAGAAGTTGGTACATACATATTGAGGCCCCTAACAGGAAGCAAAGAGAACTGTTATCTCTTGAAAAACCTCGCCGCTTCAGCAGAAGTGCAAACAAAGCAGAGATTATAGGAACGTAATGTATCATTATCATATATAATAATTCTCAAGAAGTTCTCCAACAGTTTGCTCTACAATGGAGACTATGGAGTAAACATAACAATACATAAAAATGTAGAATAGTACAATATCCAAGTCCAATCCTACACTATTGAATTATTTATTATCAAATCATTGTACAGCATATACATGCATATATTGATTATTTTATATTATTTACCTACCAGTGTTTGTGTTTTAGTTCAATATTGCTATGATATTTATTTTCGTATGATGTATTTTATACTTGTAACATTTACGAATGTGTTACAAATTTTTCAGGAATGAATTTTAAATAATGAACTTAAATTTATTTTGACAAGTTAATGAAGATAAAATAATAAACTATAATAAGAAATAGATAAAGAAAAAGTTAATCAAAATAAAATGTAGTGTGGGAAGAATAATAGGAAATATGTGGAATCCGTCATAATAGTGTTCCTCACAGAGTTGCTCTAATGAGCAAGGTTTTGCATTCATTACTAAACGCAAATGCAAGGATGAAACTGAAAAAACCCATTTTGTAAGTGAATACAAATCATAGAAAATGATTGAAGTCTAAGTACCATGAATGAAAGTGAAACATCCCCAAAGTAGGCTACCATTCCATTGCCCATCATTCATTAACATCTATATATTAAAATACTGAACCTAAATAATCCTAATAAAATTGCCATGTGTCAATCTAGAATGAAATTGTGAAATATTATGCTTAAAGAAAGTCAAGTTACCGCCTCAAGCATAATCATATTAGTGAGTGAGATTCGTACTTACCATTGGTATTTTCAGTTAAGTTTTTTCATGTAAGACCCACATATAGTGCGATAAAATACATGTTCATGATGTGATGCAGCCTCTGTGAGCATTCATCTTATTTTCACTTTAAGATTTACTAAAATTTATTAAAAACATCGTCAACTTGAATTAGTTGTC
Source organism: Lavandula angustifolia (assembly GCA_028984105.1). Taxonomy (NCBI): domain Eukaryota; kingdom Viridiplantae; phylum Streptophyta; class Magnoliopsida; order Lamiales; family Lamiaceae; genus Lavandula; species Lavandula angustifolia. Next base: position 83,199 of record JAPVEC010000041.1, on the reverse strand, counting down.
AGGCTAAAGTAATAGGACATATTCCATGACCATTCCATTTGCTAAACTACACCCTAAATGACCAGTCCATCGGCTACAAAACTACCCGAAAAATCATGACAAGTGACAACGTTCAACTCATCCTCAAATTTTTTTATTTGCAAAGAACAAAAAGTTTAATGCAGCACTTCAGAAAAGAGAATTACAGAATTATATGCTGAAGACATTTCCAAAAAGGTTTCATAGGTTGTCATACTCACTATGTATGGGTGAATTACAGAATTATATGCTGAAGACATTTCCAAATTGGCTCTTATGACTTACTTCGATAGACTTTGTATTATGTTGAGATTGTAACCTAGTCTAGACTCCCACTATGTATGGGTGTCTTGTACTTCCATACACACTCAAATAATGTTTTCTGATGGTGCTGTGTGGCGTAAGCCTCCAGGCAGGCAGAGGTGTAAGATTCACTGACACTTGTGTAATTAATCTTTGAGAGGAAAATGATTCACAAAAAGTTTATCATGTTTTTTGTTTCTGTAGATATGTCTACTTGTTCAGATACACATTCAGTTGAGATTAACCGTATTTCCACTCTTAATGTAGAAATGGGAATCCTTGTACTCGTATACATACAAAGCCAATTATTCTCTATTACACTTGATAGCAATTCACAATGAGTTTCAACTAAATAAACGTGCAGTCTATTTTATGCAAGAACCACGAGAACATTCAACTTGCACAGGAATTTCTTATTTACATACAGGCAATGTCTTGAAAGTCTTATTCGGGAACCCTATGGTAACGCGAAGCGTAAGCCTGAAGGCGCATGTATAAATTCAAATAAAATATTTTTCCTAGCAATCTAACTAAGATTTGACATAAAACAAAAATACAACGTGAGTTGGACATATATCTCTCACAGTAGGTAAACTATTTTTTTGTTGGAATTGGCAGTACTGTACTGCTGACTTATATCTCTTATGCTTCACCATGTGTTGTGTGTGTTTACAAGTAAGATAAAATTAACAGATACACTAATTGTGCATGTTATAATCAAGTTCAAATTGCTTAAACTTTGAAATAGGTGCAAGATATAAACCTAGCATACGCCACATAGGTGTTTTTCATAGCCTCACTCGAGGTGGGATTTTCAAAACATTGCAATTGCAATGCGAATACTATGTACATGTTGGGAGTGCAGATGTTATGTTTACTCTCATTGTTGAGGCTTACGGCTCAGTGCCCGGGTTGCTATTAAAATTCGGCTTTAGTTCTATTGGAATCTTTAACACATTGATCAGAAGATTATTATTCTTTGCAGATTCGCCAAAAGCCATGAACTATAAGATTAAGCTCCAGGTAATATAGTTTTGCAATTTCTGAGCGCCATTATAAAAGTGAATCAAAATAATTCCTAGTCGGTTATACAGCGCACTAGCCACCAGGTGCCATTTAATTATTAGAGCATAAAAAAGCCATGTAAATTGAGGCAATTTATCCGACAAGCAGATATCAATTACGAATCAAAGCATAATACCAAGCTGTTGCAGTTAATGCACCGGCGATTCTCGGGAAGCTTGAGAAGATTCCGTATACTTCTCTCATTCTTTTCGTCCTCCTTCAGTCGGCTCGCCATTTCAACACCAGTTGAGTAAAACTCAAACTCTTAACCCAATTTGTTCACTGCACCAAAGCAAATAACACAATCAGCAAAACCAAAAACCATAAAATCGACAACAAAACACCTAAATTCGAACTCTGACATAATCGGATCTGGTAAATTAGACTTTTCAAGGTTGGGTTGCAGGCAAAGAACAACCAAAAAACTGACGAACGACAAAATTGAACACCTGCTACTTAAGTTAACTTTATAGCACTAATAATCTAACGGAAGCGGAAGAAATTAACGAGTGACCTGATGGCGAAGCACAATTCTATAGATCAATGGAGGTGGACGGATCTCGCGTTTGTCTTTTACAGCCCTTTTACTGCAGAAAACGTACGAAAACCGTATAAAACAGAACGTGGAGAGAGAATAATTAGTGCGCGTGAAAAAGAAAGAGTGAATGAGAGATAGGGGAGAGGCAACCAAGACCGTTCCACAAATTGACTTGTTAGAAAACTGAGGTCTAGTATGACTGCTCGCCTTATATATATATAGTTTTAGAAGAATATTAATTTTAAAAAAAGAGCTGGAAAATAATATCTAACGAAATGAAATATATGATGAAAAGTTGGAAAATAATAACTCACGAAGTAGTAAAATAAATTTTGACGGTGTGAGGGGTTAGTAAAATTTAAAAACTACTCTTAACTCTTCAAATAATTTGTTTTAATTATGAGCGTAAGTGAATCTGATCCAAACCTTAAAATCGACTCGGCTAAAATAAACTAAACTAAACAAGTTGGTTCAATTTGGTTGTACGTAGGTTTGGTTTCGTTTACAATTGATTCGGTTCATAATTTTAATGATGAATCGAATTTGTAGCCTACCTATTTTAATGTATAATTTTCTATTTTTTTATTTCCTTTCCTAAAAAAACTGAATCCCGAGTGAAACTTAGTGTAAAACCCTCCTTTCTCTTTCATATATGGAACCTCAAACTTGAGTGAGATCCCAAAGTTTCAAATTATATGTCGCGCAAATTGGCGTTCCAGCTTAAAATCACTCATTAACACGAGAAAGCATCCATTTTTAAGCCTAGCTTTTGATTTTGTGTCACTACTAATTAAAATTGGATGTTTTCTATACTCTGTTATGATGCAGTTATGACGCACAACAATATATTTAATTTTTTGTTATTCACTTTCTTATAGGGTTATTTATACAAAATTATAAACGGAATTAGCGACCAAATTTAATTTTGGGTCGTTTTTTATTGATGGATTCTTTATTTATATCCTTTTTTAATTCGACTAGATTTGGCAATGGAATTATCGATGGATTTCGGGGTATTTTGTTCTTAATGGATTATATCCGTCTTAAAACAATGTTTATTAATTCAATTATTTTTCTGTTGTTAAATTTTAATTAATTCAATTAAAAATATTTTTCTTAATTTAATTATTTTTGTCGATAGATTACTTCCGTTGCTCTCTTCCGAGTTATTAGTATCCTGCAATCGTGAATTCATAAATTAATTGGCCCTGTTTTCTTCCGGTCTAAGCAAATTTCTTCCACATTCTTCTGCGGTGATTTCGATCTTCATTCCGTATTTTTCCACCTTCTGCTTCCATGTTCTTCCTCTTCGTTTTGACAGTTGAAGACCAGAGTTCTTTGTAAAACTGAAAATTTAACTTCGGTTTCAGTTTCTTCGCCGTCTTCATCAAATTCTAAAGTTATGGTAACAATTCAGTTATAATCTGCTTCAGTCAAAGGTAATTCTTGTGGTTCTAAAGCTAGCAACGCAGATTGAGGCCACGGAGTGTTGGGATATCAACTGCTAAGAGTAAGGTTGTATTGCTTATGTGAAGCTACAAGACTTTGTTAGATTACAAGCTCCTAATACAGTCGGAAAAAAACAAATGAGTCGGAAAAAACGAAAAGACAACAGAATGTTTAAAATAAATCTTCGTCGAGTCGAGGATAGCCTCTATCCGCAAGACGAAATACGCCCCGATAGTGCTCTCGGTTTACGGCGTATCGTCCCCAAAGATAAAACGACGACGTCTCGAAGATTACAGTACCGCAAAATCGTCGAGCTCCGGCGAACAGGACTCTTAGGCGAGGACAGGAGGTGAAGAGCTTAAGACACTAGTATGTAGATGCAGAGAATATTTTTTTTGGTGTGTTGAAATGCCATGCAACTAGTCCTATTTATAGGTTGTTCTGCTCAGGTGAAAGGTTGGAGCTGTCAATTAAGGCAGGTGAACGTGGGGAAGGAAAGTGGAGTGGTGGAGATCACTTGGGTGTGGCAGGTGCATTACACAGCGAGCTAGGCCAGCTCTACAATCAGCCCATCCAATCTATTAGTCAGCCCACCAAGCCCATTAGCCAAAGTCCAACTGTCAAGACCCAACGAACAAGCCCACGGACCACCCAAATGACCAATTGTCAAGATCCAAGTTCAAGTCCAAGTCCAAGTCCAAATTCACGGACATAGAACCGGAACCGGGACCGGGGCCAGGGCCGGGCATGGGTGCGGGTGCGATGCGGCGCGGCGCGTGTGAAGCGGTCGGCGAAAAGGCTCGCGCGTGTGACCCAAGCCCACCACATGTCATTTTGTTATCTCCTACAAAATAATAGAGACTTAAATAGCACACAATTCATTACTCATTAATCAATGTGGGACATTGATTAATGTTTAAATCTCCAAAACCCGAATAAGATAAGTTTCTCCACTTTAGGTAACATCTCAACTTTGTCCCCCAAACTTCGAGTCACTATTTCTCACTCACCAAAAATCAGAATTGAGAAATTAAGTACACCATAATTATCTACTCGAAACGTAGATCGATACTATATATCTTAATTCGTAAATTGAATATGTATCGAGGCTCGAAAATGCGATCAAAACGGGCTGAATTTCGCCCAAGTCATATTAGCATTAAATGCTAATACCATTTCCATAATAACCAATTTATTCATATATATATATATATATATATATATATATATATATATATATACTTTCGATTTTTCCAACAATTCTCACATGAGTGGAAATAGCCAAATGCATGTATGCAGACACACAACTCTATCCTCAAGAGACAATAAAGCATCAGGGTAGGTGGCTTGTGACCTTGAACCTTCCTTAGTTAGTGTCATCGAGCATACCGGCGGACTAGTGGACACGTGGCCTTGAACTATTCCTCCATGGTGTATACTTAGACAATAGCACTAACACTATAAAGTCTCAACCTCGTCCGTTCTCACGTTTGTGTCATTTACAGGCCATGGACAACAACCTCTTTGGATTCATAAGTATTGCACAGAAGCGGCCCTCACTTCTCACTTACATAGGTGATTCTTACTCGAGTATCCTGCCATACTCCACCTTCTCAAGGCATCCAAGAATCATTAAAAGTCAAAGACTTAACCTCACCACTTGACAAGTCACCAACACTCTCGAGCTCTTTCACGGAATAGATTATTTGAGAGTGGCATCAACAGACTCATATAGCTTAGTTTTCCCATTGAACCAAGTTCATGGGATCTCTAATATACAAGGTTGGGTATCCACTATAATCGTCTTTAACTTTTGGATTTAACTCACATTCCCTCTACGAGTTTATACATTTGATCTCGATTCAAACTCTTAGTAAGCGGATCCGCTAGGTTATCTATAGACTTGACATAGTCTACTGAGATAACCCCACTCGTGGTCAAATGTCTTACGGTATTATGTCGACGACGAAGATGTCTCGACTTACCATTATACAACCCACTCTTGGCCCTACCAATAGCTGCTTGGCTATCACAGTGAATCATCACAGGTGGTACGGGTTTCGTCCAACATGGAATATCTTCAAGAAAATTACGTAGCCATTCGGCCTCCTCACCGGCCTTATCTAAAGCAATAAATTCAAATTCCATGGTGGATCGGGCTATACACGTCTGTTTCGTGGATCTCCATGACACAACTCCTCCCCCTATAGTGGATATATAACCACTAGTAGACAACGAGTCTTTAGTGTCGGATATCCAATTCGCATCACAGTACCCTTCAAATACTGGTGGATGTCTCGAATAGTGCAGCCCAAAGTTAAGAGTGTATTTCAAATACCTCAGAACTCTTACAAGAGATTTTCAATGCTCTCTACTAGGATTACTAGTACAACAACTCGGTTTGTTCACCGGACAAGCTAGATCAGGCCTCGTACAATTCGTGATGTACATAAGACAACCAATGACTTTAGCATAATCCTCTTGAGCGACAGGATCACCCCTATTCTTGCTCAAGTGAACATTAACTTCTAGAGGAGTCTTTGCCGGCGCACTATCAAAGGCATTAAACATCTTAAGTACTTTCTCAATATAATGAGATTGAGATAAAACAATCCCTTTGGGAATTCTTTGAATCTTCACTCCAAGAATAACTTCAGCAACTCTCATATCTTTCATATCGAAAGTTCTCTTAAGCATACGCTTGGCGTCGTTTATGACTTGAAGGTTTTGTCCCATAATTAACATGTCGTCTACATAAAGACAAATAATTCCAAAACCATTCTTTCTATTCTTTATGTAAACACACTTGTCACATTTATTAATCTTAAAACCACTCGACAACATAGCCTCGTCGAATTTCAAGTGCCACTGTAATGGTGCTTGTTTCAACCCATATAGGGATTTCACCAACTTACATACCTTTCGCTCTTGACCAGGTACTACAAACCCTTCAGGTTGTTCCATATAATTTTTCTCTTCTAAATCTCCATTTAGAAAAGCAGTTTTCACGTCCATTTGGTGAATCTCAAGATTGCGCAAAGCAGCAATCGCGAGAAGCACACGAATAGGCATAATTCTCGTTACATGCGAATAAGTATCGAAGAAATCATATCCTTCAATTTGCTTAAAACCTTTAACCGCTAAACGAGCTTTATATTTATCAATTGACCCATATGCCTTATACATCCTAAGGGCTTGTGTAACGCCTCGAAATTTTACCTAAAAATAAATAAATAAAATGCATTTGCAATTTATGCATAATATCACGAGTTTAGTTCTGTAAGTCGCACCTTAGAAAAATGAAAATGAAAATTAAAACATCTATGTTATTTTTCATTAAATTATTTTTGTTCTGTAAATTTATTTTGAATTTCCTGAACCTACTAGGATTAAAGAAATAATATAATAATTTATATTATATAAGTTATTAGGAGATAATTTAAAATTATATTAGTGTTATACATGTTGTAGGATAAAATCTAATTGTGCCTATCCATATCCTAATTTATCTAGGATTGAATGTCTTATATGGTAAGTGATAGAATAAATACTATATAAAATATATAAGGACGAAAATAATTATGGATAAAATATATTTGATACCTTTTATAATTAGGGATCTTTAGATAATTTATCCTAAGTTTATAAATACACTCTTAGTCGTCCATAAAATAGTTTCACATAAACTTTTAGAAAAATCTGTCAACATACCTGCGAAAACTATAAGGTATCATTGTATATGTCATGTTATAAGCTTAATACTAGAATAAGTCGTTAGAACTCGGAGTTATTTAGAAACGAGAAATAGAAGTAAGTATCGATATACTTATCTGCATCCCATGTACAAAACGATTAATTATTTCATGCATATCACGACATTAAGATTTGAATTATTTCATGTTAGGATTGGCGCGCATGACTTAATCCATTGATATACATCTTTTCATTCACTCAAAAAGGTTAAGGTGGGGTTTTTCTTTATCCTTATTATACACTATACTGTTTTTCTCATGCGTTATTCAGTACAGGCAGAGCCTCTGGTCTATTCACGCAGTAAAACCTTCGGGTTAGCCTTCGGGCAATTCACGCAGTAAAACCTTCAGGTTAGACTTCGGGCATTCACGCAGTCGGGCATTCACGCAGTAAAACCTTCGGGTTAAGCCTCCGGGCTTGCATGTCTAATTTCTCATGTTAAATCCTTTATAGTTTATAGTTTGGATAATGTTTGACCCCACTGAGTAGTCGTACTCACCCCCTTATATTTTCACCTTTTCAGATCATGGTCCGGCAGGTGTTTGAAGTGGCGGATGGTGACGGTCACACATGAAAGGATTTAATTATTTTTTAACGCATTAATTTTGTTTTATCTTGAAATATGCATTTGACTCTATTTAATTCCGTGAACTAATAGGTGAACATGTTTTTGAATCAAGTCTTCTGCTATTATGAAATGCATTAAAACCTTATTGCTTTTATAAATCTATTATTTTTGAAAATTAAATTTTGATCATTAAATTATGCACGAGGTGACGTCCCCTTAAAAAGTTTTGAAAATTGGGGTGTTACAGCTTGCAACCTTCAGGTAAGTCAGTTAAGACCCAAGTGTGATTCTGTATGATGGAATCAATTTCACTTTGGACAGCTTCTGGGCAAAGTGGGCAATCGGGTCTAGAAAGAGCTTCTTTTATAGACCGTGGCTCTTCATCCAAAAGAAAAACTACATAATCAGGACCAAAGTCCTTAGCAACCCTTGCTCTAGTGCTACGTCTTGGTTCTAAAGTTTCAAGATCGGCAGCTTACCTTTTACGCGTAGCAGGTTCTACCCCTACATTTCTAGAACTACTAGCAACTTCTCTTGTTTCACCACTAGAGCTCGACTCAACTTTATCATCCTTTTTACATGGATAGATATGTTCAAAGAATATAGCATTCCTTGACTCAATAGTAGTTCCAACATTCATATCGGGTACGACCGACTTATGAATGACAAACCGATATGCACTACTATTCAGTGGATATCCTATAAAGATACAATCGAAGGTCTTAGGTCCGATTGTAACTTGCTTAGGCAAAGGCACTTCTACCTTAGCCAAACACCCCCACACCTTGAGGTATTTATAGGAAGGTTTCCTTCATTTCCACAACTCGTAAGGAGTAACATCCCTACCTTTTAGAGGTATTTTGTTTAATAAGTAGTTAGCCGTCAAAACGGCTTCCCCCCACATGTTCTGGGGTAATCCAGAACTTATTAACAATGCGTTCATTATCTCCTTTAAAGTTCAATTCTTCCTTTCAGCTACACCATTTGATTGAGGCGAATAGGGGGCAGTGGTTTGATGAATAATACCACTTGTCTTACACAACTCTTCAAAATGAGCTACATACACTTCACCTCTATCACTTCGTACCATTTTGATTTTACAATCAAGTTGGTTTTCGGCTTCTGCTTTGAAGTTAGTAAAAGCTTCAATTGTCTCATCTTTACTCCTTAAAAGATAAAGAGTATAATACTTAGTGCGATCATCAATAAAAGTAGTAAAATACTTTTTCCCACCTCTAGTTTGTACAAACTTTAGGTCACATACGTCAGTGTGAATGAGTTCTAGAGGCTTTGTGTTCCTTTTTACATAATGAAATGGCAGCTTAGCCAAATTTGCTTCAACACAAACTTCACACTTGGTTTTGTTAAACTCGTTCACTTTAAGTAGATCGAGATTAACTAATCTTTTTATCGCATTTAGATTAACATGTCCTAATCTAGAATACCATAAATCAGAACACTCAGTCAAGTAGGAGGAAGTAGCTTCATTTTCATTATTTTTGCCCTCAATGGGCTCTTGGCGCAAGGCCATTACAGACAGCTTAAAAAGGCCCTCGGAGAGGTAACCTTTTCCTAGAAACGTTCCAAATTTTGATAAAATAAACTTGTCCGACTCAAAAACTAGTCTAAAACCTCTCTTGACTAGTACAGAGCCGGACACTAGATTCTTCCGGATGTCGGGGTCATGCAGCACCTCTCCAAGAGTAAGGTTCTTGCCGGAGCTCAACCTTAGCACCACAGTACCATAGCCAGCTACCTCAGATGAGGCTTGATTTCCCATATTGAGCTTCCTCCCTTGGCAACTCTTGTACTTGGTGAAGCGGCTTCGGTCACCACAAACATGTGCCGTGGCAGTGGTATCAATATACCATTTCCCTTCATTCTCCACGACATTAGCTTCTTCGGTAACAACGGCCGCAAGGTCAGCTTCATTTATCTCCAACATGTTGGCTTGACGAGCCCTTTTCTTCTTCGGGTTACGACAGTCCTTGGACATGTGGCTGGATTTGCCACAGTTGTAGCAGTCCCCTTCAATTTGCAGGCTTGCACCTTGCCCTTGCCTTTGGGGTTGTTGTTTGGACGGCCTCTCTTGACGGTGTTGGACTTACCACCTTTCTCTGCGAGGTTGACTCTTGGTTCCACGGGTGCTTTGCCCTTCCCATCTCGAGTCCTCATATCGGTCTCGATGCGGAGCTTGACAACAAGGTCTTCAAGCGTTATTTCCTTTCGCTTGTGCTTCAAAATAGATCTTGAAGTCCTTCCAGCTCGGGGGAAGCTTCTCAATCACGGTTGCCACAATAAAAGCATCTGGCAAAAGCATTCCTTCGGCGTGGACGTCATGGAAAATGAGTTGAAACTCTTGAAGTTGCTCCATGACCGGTCGAAAGTCCACCATTTTGTAGTCCAAAAACTTGGCGACTACAAACTTCTTGGTTCCTGCATCGTCAGTACAATATTTTCTTTCAAGTGCCTTCCAAATTGTCTTAGAGGTCTTTACATTTGCATATACACTGTATAGACTATCATCTAGTACACTAAACAAGAAGTTTTTACAGAAATAATCTGAAGTAAGCCAATTTTCGTAGGCTATGAGGACTTCAACATTCTCCTCGTTTTTACTTGGAGGGGCGGCTGCGTTCTCCAACAGCACGGTTGTGAACCCCAATGTTGTTAAGTAGAATAATATCTTCTGTTGCCATCTTTTGAAGTCGGTTCCACTGAACTTCGCCGGCTTCTCGGCAGCGGGCAACACTCTAGACGAGTGCAGAGGTGCCGTCACGGTTGGGTGCGATCCCCCCACCACACCATGGTGGTTCATACTCCCAAAAGGGACATTGTTCTGCAAAGCACAAGACATCGCATTAAAGTTGAATGCTGAGCTAGTGGCATTAGCACGGTTATGTGCGATCCTTGCATCGGTGGCGGCAGACATAGCAGCAAGAGTTGGATTAGCAAAAACCGGAGTAGGTGTAGGGACATACATCAGTGGGACGACATTCCCGGTGGAGGCGATGACGTCGGAGGTGGAGGAGACAGTGACAGAGGCGACATTGTTGGTGGCGGCGGCAGCGTCGGATAGGGAAACAGAGGAGGAAGATAATTTTCAGTTTACTCGAAGCAGCTTAGGTAGGTTATTTCATCTTGCGATTGTTAGATTACAAGATGCTAATATAGTCGGAAACAAACAACTGAGTCGGAAAAAAACGAAAAGACAATAGAATGTTTAAAAGAAATCTTCGTCGAGTCGAGGATAGCCTCTATCCGCAAGACGAAATACGCCCCGGTAGTGCTCTCGGTTTACGGCGTGTCGTCCCCAAAGATAAAACGACGACGTCTCGAAGATTGCAGCACCGCAAAATCGTCGAGCTCCGTGCGAAGTGACTTTCGAGGCGAGGACAGGAGCTGAAGAGCTTAAGACACTAGTATGTAGATGCAGAGAATATTTTTTTTGGTGTGTTGAAATGACATGCAACTAGTCTAATTTATAGGTTGTTCTACTCAGGTGAAAGGTTGGAGCTGCCAATTAAGGCAGGTGAACGTGGGGAAGGAGCGCGGGCGCGGTGCTGCGCGGCGCGCCGCCCTGCGTGTGAAGCGGTCGGCGAAAAGGCTCGCGCGCATGAGCATGTGTGGCACAAGCCCACCACATGTCACTTTGTTATATCCTACAAAATAATAGAGACTTAAATACCACACAATTCATTACTCATTAATCATTGTGGGACATTGATTAATGTTTAAATCTCCAAAACCCAAATAAGGTAAGTTTCTCCACTTTAGGTAACATCTCAACTTTGTCTCCCAAATTTCGAGCCACTATTTCTCACTCATCGAAAATCGGAATCGAGAAATTAAGTACACCATAATTATCTACTCGAAACGTAGATTGATACTATATATCTTAATTCGTAAATTGAATATGTATCGAGGCTCGAAAACGCGATCGAAACGGCTGAATTTCGCCCAAGTCATATTAGCATTAAATGCTAATACCATTTCCATAATAACCAATTTATTCTCATATATATATAAATATATATATATATATACTTTCGATTTTTCCAACAGACTTTTATGCACCTGCAGTCCACAAATAAGCAAATCATCACGAGGAACATCTACACCATCCCTGACACTCCTTCTCAATTCTCAACTAGTTATAACTAGTCTACAGTGTATGCATCTTCCTTTCCTCCAAATGCTTAGTTAAGTCACTAACCTGCTTGATGTTAATCAATCACAATGTCTATGTAATCTGATATTATGTGTGTAAATTACACTCCTTTTTGTAGCATGATTCACTTCCAATAAGAACACTCTGTTTATGCTTCATGGATGCTTATTCTTGTAACAGAAGCTGATTATTTTTGAATTAATTGAGTGAGTAGGTGTTGTCTATTTGTGAAGTAGAAGTGGAAGTGGGTTAAATTAATTGGAAAATCAAAATGTCATGAACCGTAAACTCACTTCAAATTTTTCTCGGATTTGTGACAGATTTTCTGGTTTCTAAAACAGACAAATCCGTAGAGAATCAACCGTGTCGACTAAATATTTCCATCAGAATACGGCGGTCGCTAAATCTTAGCGACGGAAAATAGTTTGTTGCTCAATTTGTCGACGAAATTTGCGACGGAAATTCGGTTGCGGAATGTTAGTCGTGAAAATTGGTTGTATGCTAAAGTTGACCTTTGGCGACAGATATTTCCGTCGAGAAAGTATGCGACACCTAGCAACAGATTTTCCGTCTATAAATCCGTAGAAACAATTTTAAATTTATGAAATTTAGCAACATATTTTTCATCGTCAATTCCGTAGCTAAGTTTTTAAAATTTTATTTGGCAACGGAAAATCCGTTGTTAATCCTAAGTATTTTTTTTCTTATTTCTTTTATTTTTTATTAAATACGAAAAACCTGTAAAATTCAAAAACAATAAGGACCAAAACTAGCACAAATTCAACAACAACCAATACAAACGACATTCAAAAACCAACATAATAACCACATTGACAGTGCTAGCTTTATATTAAAGTTTGTCATCCAAATATAATCCTAAACTGAAAAAAAAAAATACACAAAGACGAGGTGTGGTCATCCTTCTTTGCGTCTCAACCTCTATCCTTTGTGTGATTTCTACCTCTAGCTCGCACGCAAAGCAGTCCAATCGGCCTCTGTACTTGCCGACGCAACTCATCTAGATCATTTGTAGGCTGCTTGCTCTCGTGCGGATGGACCTATTGTACTCGAAGAGAAAGATATTCACTTACAAATAGAAAAGTGTAAGTAACCAAATATTGTTACCTCTCTCGTCATCCTTGACAAATATTTTACCTTCCTATTTTGAATAAAAAAGAAAAGTGTTAGTAACCAAATAGAAAAAAAGAAGTATAGAAGTTCTATGTCAACTTACCCATCACGTCTTCTCTACAGTTTGATCCGATGCCCGGCGACTAAGTCATGTGGCCCCTCCTCCTCCCCCTCTTGATACTCATCTATTACAAATATACGTAATTTGCGAACACAAAAATCCGTCAAAATGAAAATGGAAAATTACAACTTTGAACAAGAAAATAAAAAATAGAACCAAATGCAAAGCCGAGTCGAGTCGAGATAGGCTCTCTATTCGCAAGATACAAACGCTCCGATAATGCTCTCGGTTTAGACGTGGTTTCCCAAAGATAAAACGACTTTCGAGTTCGACGTAGCAACATCGCAAAGGATAGAACTCCGACGAACAAGACGAAAGGCGAGAACTTGAGCTTCTTATGCAATATGAGATGAGATGATTTTGTTGTTGTTCGAAATACCATGCTACTACAACTATTTGTAGTGGTTGTACCACCTAGGGGAATTAAGGCCATTAAACTCCATAATCATGGATTTGATAAGTTACAAAATCATGGTACATAATGACCATGAAGGCCACGGTCAGTTACAAGAAATGGAGTTAGTAGGACATAATTGTGAAGGTTGAATATTTTCAAAATCACACAATAACATATTTTATGGTACCCAAAACATGACTCATTCTCACTCCAAAGCCCAGTAAGCAAGCCCAATAGACAAGTTCATAGACCACCCACTACACTACGCACTAAACTTTGAGCAACTATTTCTCACTTATCGAATATCGGAATTAAGAAACAAAATACACTACGATCATCAACTCGAAACTTAGTTCGATGCTGTATATTTTATTTTATCAAAATAACAGCAAACATGGCTCGAAATTGCGGTCAAAGTCCGTTGACCGGCAGCTCAAATTCTGCTCTTAATACAGATTTTCCAACATCATCCTCGTCCTGGAGCTACATTCTGCAAAAATGGGTAGTATGGGTCGTTGATCGGGACCCTCAGGTTGATGATCGGGATCCTTGGGACGATGTAAAATCATCTCTACTTGGCAAAGTAGTGACACGCCCCCCCACGACCTCGAGGAGGAGCCATAACCAAAATAATTCATAAGTAACTCAACTATATAAATGACATAACATGAATTATGAAGTATATCATAATATAAATATGAAGTATAACATAATAAATTAAAAGAATTGTAGAAAATTAAGCCTGCGTCTATTTTACCTATCGCGATGTTATTTTCATCTTCAGATATTAATACATCATCATCCTCGTTACCCACAAGTTCATCGATTTCTATAACCCCACCACCTAGGTTAATCGGCATTGTGTCATCATCAATAAGCGCGCCACCGATTCTTCTATTAACATTTTCCTCTTGAAATGGTTGATTTAATTTGGTACTAGAGGATGCAATGGCTACTTCTATTTTAAAGCTAGGTCTAACTTTACATGCTTCCATCCAATTTTTTTTAGATTCATTCGTGCTTGGAAAAGAGCAATAATCAATTTGTTGGGCTTGGGATGTCAGTACAAATGGTTTATAATTTCTTAGCTTACTATTAGTGTTTACGGATACTAACTTGTACTCCAGATGCACTAAGGTTCCCACAGGTTGAGGGTCAAACCACTTACATTTGAATAACACAATTTTTTGATTGAGGAAGCATAGTTCGAAACTATTACCAAAGGAGAAAACCTCCTCGACCCGATCTAGAAAAGTAAATTTACGAAGTCAAGAATCTCATCTCATGTAAAAACCAAATTATGAGAAGTCGTGACCAACAAGTGGCATATAGGGCTGTTACCGAATCGAGCTTTTATCGAATAGTTCGGGCTCGAGCTCGATTAGGCTCGGCTCGAATTTGATAATATCGAGCTCGAGCTCGAATCTCATATTGATATTCGATAATTATTCGAGTCGAATTCGAATATTGCAATATTTTGTTCGAAAGCTCGCAAGCCGGCTCGATTAAACTAATTTATTTAATAGTAAATCTATATATGACTTGAAATAAAATAATACATAAAAAATTCAAATGAATTAACAATTACTAAAAAAACATTATTTAAATAAAAAACATAAATCAATTAAAAGATTCAGCCCTACTCACCCGTCGCTCTCGCTCACCACACCAGTCACCACTCCAATTCAAAAAATCAGAATCCAGATCCAGAAATCAAACACACACGTCATCGACGCCGACGTGAAATCCCGATTTGAAGTCCGCACTCCGTAGTATAAATTGCCAGCTCGAAAAAGCGTGTCCGGGTTCGAAGTGTGAAAAAGCTCAAAAAATCAGTGAGAGAGCGAGCTTCGACAGTTCTTAATCTTGAAATTCAGATTTCGAATTCTGTAAGTTTCGGTTTAGCCGTTTAATTTTCTCTTGAAATTCATGAATTCTGGAACTTAATTTAAGTTTGTTTATTTTTTCGTCATCGTTGGTTGAGTTGAATTTACTGTCTCCGTAGGTTAGAGTTTCGTGTCATTGAAGGAGAATTACGAACTATTTCTTGCAAATTTGTCCCTCTCTAATTTACATTTGGTGCTGCCTATGACCTATGTTTTACAATGTAGGAATTCAGTGGACAATGGATGAATCTAATCTTGCTGACTCTCCTATTGACTTAATTGATAATGCTGAAAAAGAATTTAGTGAGCCAGAGAAAAATACTATAGTTCTAGATGATGTAATTACTGATGAGGAAAAAGAAAGACAATGAAGAGAAAAATCCCTTTCAACAAAAAGTGAGAACAAAAACATATACTGTGTGGGACGATTTTGAAATAGTTACATTGAAAGATGGAACTAAAAAAGCTGAATGCATACATTGCAAGAGTAAGCTTTCTATTCAAGCATCAAAATCAACGAGTCATTATAAGAGACATCTCAGTGGTTGTCTGAAAAAGAAGTTGGATGAAAAAAGACAAAAAATTCTTAATTTTCTGCCGGCAGAGTGTAAGGTTGAGCTACCTATTATGTCATCTAGGAAGTATGATCATGCTAAACAAAGGGAAGCAACTGCCCATTGGGTACTTATGCATGAGAAGCCTTTCAACATTGCGGAGGAAGAAGGCTTCAATTTTATGCTTAGTATTAACAATCCTTTATATGAAAGGATTACTCGGCATCAACTTCGAAAGGATTGCTTTTCTATTTATGAGATAGAGAAAAAGAAGTTGAAAAATCTGCTTAAAGATGTCAATAAAGTGTCCTTAACAACAGATGTATGGAAGTCGAAAAGCCAAAAGATTTCATATATTTGCATCATTGGACATTTTATAGATCTTGACTGGAAATTACAAAAGCAGGTGCTAAATTTTGTTGATTTTCCTCCTCCACATTCAGGTATATTCATATTCCTTAATTATTTTTTTTTTCTTATTTTAGTTCGCATGTTATCATATTTATAGCTATATAAATATTTGTCAATTGTAGGGAGTGAAATTGCTAATACTCTATACAAGTGGATGAAAGAATGGGGTATAGAGAGTAAGATCTTCACTATTTATGTGGATAATGCTTCCTCCAATGATGTGGCTATTAGGATATTAAAAGAGACATTTGGTAAGAGTAGAAAATTACCTTTAAAGGGAAATTTGTTTCATGTCAGATGTTGTGCTCATATCTTAAATCTAATTGTGCAAGATGGCTTGTCAGAAATTAAGGAAATCATTCATGATTTGAGGGAAAGTGTTCGATTTATTATTGTTTCAGAAGGTCGACTTAGTAAATTCTCTAGAGTCATATCTCAAATGGGACTTCATGTAAATAAGTTGATTCTTGATTGTCCAACTCGTTGGAATTCAACTTATGATATGCTAATGGTTGCCCTTAAAGTTAAGGATGTGTTTCCAATATTTGAACAACTTGAACCATCTTATAAGAATATGCCTAGTAATGAAGATTGGCATAAGGTGCTCCAAATTGTGAAAATACTTTGAAGTGTTCTATGAGGCAACACAAATGATCTCTGGAAGTGATTACCCAACATCAAATAAGTTCCTTGCAGTTATTTGGAGGATCAAAGAAGTGCTAAATGAGAGTGAACTTAATCTTGAACATTATGTGAGAGATATGGTCTTTAAGATGAAAGTTGAGTTTGACTAGTATTGGGGTGAGTGTGACTTGCTGATGGTCATAGCTGCTGTTTTAGATCCAAGATGCAAGATGATGTTTGTTGAATTTTCTTTCAAGCAAATCTATCCTTTGGAAGAAGCTAAGGCGAATGTGTTTAAGGTTAAGAGCACGTTGACTAATCTCTTTTGTGAATACAAGAGTGCAATTCAGAATAGTAGTGAGAGCTCTAACACTCAATCAAGCTAGACTCTTATCGTATACCAGCAACTACGGTTGCATCAGAGGCTACATTTAGTGCTAGCAGTAGAGTACTTGACTCTTATCGTGCATCACTAAGCACTGATACTGTAGAAATGCTAATGTGTGGCGGAGATTGGGTTCGTCGACTTCACGGAATGAAGAAGAAATCTAAAATAGTAAGCTGGAAAAACTATTCTAAAATTTGACAATGCACTTGGTTTCCATTTTAATATATTTCTTTCTTTTTTAGGTTAAAGAAGAACCTCTTGTTTGCCTTCGCAAACTAATTAAATGAAGGTATTTTGATGCTTATATGTAAGATTTTATTTTTCGTTTATGTAATCTTGAATTCTTGATCTTAGTATATTAACATAAATGTATCAACCCCGCATGGCTACTTTGAGTTAGTGCAGTTTTCAAGAAAGGTTGTAGGTTGAGATTTTGAGTTGAAAATATTCGGGCAGGTAGGCTACTAGATCTTGCTCAATTTCTGATTGTCTTTGTGCTAGTACGAGCTCTTTGCAGATTTATTTTGTTTGCCTATTTTCTATCCAAATTTTCAGATTTTGGAATCTTTTAATGGAGTTATTGCATTTGTGAAGACGTATGTATCGTTCGCTGAAGACTTCATTTTCAGATTTTCAGATGTTGCTATTCGCTAACCTTGTTTTACTTCAACGACATGTGTCATTGGTGATGATTGCTAATTTCAGATGTTGCTATTTTCATATTTTCAGAAGTTGCTATTTTCATTTGATTTTGTATGATTTTATTGAATTGAGACAGTTTAAAGTTTTTCTTATTGTATATTTATGAAGCAAATCTGCTAAGAAACAGGTGTACTGAAACTCGAGCTTTGATACCGAATTCGAGCCTTGATACCGAATTCGAACCTCCGTACCGAATTCGAGCTTCGGTAACGAATTAGAGCTTTCGAGCTTGAATTAAAAAAGTAAAAAATATTATTTTCTTACATTTTATTGAGCTTTCGAATCGAGCTCGAATACCATAATTTTTTATCGAGCCGAGCTCGAACCCGTATTTAAAGCTCGTACCGAGCTAGAACCCGAACTCGAGCCTGAACAATAATGGGTTAATCGAGCGGAGCCTCTATAAAGCTCGGCTCGACCCGGTTTGATAACGGCTCTAGTGGCATATAAACTCAATCCTAATTATGAGTTAAATTCAAAGAAGAAATTGACGACCAAACTAAGGGCAAACAGAAGAAGTTGCCTCACGAAGTCCACAAACAGAAAATTGAGCGAAATAGTTCGTACCTGATCAGCAAGGATGCTTCCAATTTGCTCGGATCCGCTGCCGACAAAGGTGGATGGAGACGGAAGGAAGATCGAGAACGCCGCCGACTAATGTGGACGGGGAGAAAAGGAAGATAAACCACGCGCGCCGGCTCAGGCCTCACCGGAAGATTTGTGCGCTGCCGGAATTCGTGAATTGAAGGAGGGAAGACCTAGGTTTATTAAACTTATGAATTCGCGTAGTTGGATAAAGAAGTAAAACGCAAGAGGGGCGACGGAAATATCCTTCCACAGCAAATAATTTTAATAAATAAATAATTAATAACTAAAGTTCAACGACGGAAATTATCCGTAGACAAACAATTTTTACAAAAAAATAAATAAATAAATAATATTTTACAATGGAATAAATCCGTCGACAAAAAATAATCACAAAGTCCGTTGATAATTCCGTCTCCAAAGCTAACATATATTTTTTTTTAAATAATAAAACTTTGTCGATGAATAATATCAATTGAGAATCTTAACGACTACATTTTCGTCGCCATTCCGTTGCCAAATCTATATTAATATTCAGTCGGGAATTCGTCTCTAAAAAATGACCCCAAATTAATTTCCATCGCCATTTCCGTCTCTAATTTGATATTTTCTGGTAGTGTCACTTATAGTGTTTGGGTTTGAAATTGAATCTATTTTTATCATTATATTTACTTGTTAAGCGTGTTCAATTTTTATTTTTCGTTTCTCAGTTGATTGCTAGCTTTCTTCTCTTTTGTAATTTTTGAGCATGGGGTGTCTTCGATACTTAGAGATTTTATTTTAATGCCAAGAGGTTTGGTGATAATAGTGGATAAGGTTTCATGTTTTCAGCTTATTCTTCTGGATGGCATCTTGGACATGCCCATCTTGGAGTATTAGTTTCTTGGAGTATTAGTTAAACTGATTGAACAAATGAATAGTATTCTTATCACTTCACTCCTTAATAAATATTTTGTTTTTTCCCTAGCAGAATTTATCAATCTTATTTCTTCTAAATTGGAAGCCTACAACAGAGTAGAGAAAATAACAATTGCACCCCAACATGTGCCCTAAAGATTTCCTGAATATACACCATAATCCTCTTTTTTAATTTTTTTTTTTACTTTCTTATATATCATAGTGCTTTGTTGATACCTTAAGTATTGTAGTATAGATACTTGGTTTTACCCTAGCAGCTTGGGGCCCAGGCTCTACTAGCTACTGCAGCTTGTACTAGGTTAGCAGATGAGGAAAGCTGATGATCACACTGATCCTCTACCTTCACCCCCTTTTTTTTTATTTTTATTTTTTATTTTTTTTATTTGAGGAACCCGCAGCCGCTACCTTCGGTGCGCTCTGGGTAAACCTCAACTCCTTGTGCAGTAGCATGCAAACCACATAGGAGATTAAACCACCCTCAGGTGACAGACTCACACCTCACCTCAACCACGCTGCCATCCCCTCTACGTAGCGGGACTTCTACCTTCACCCCCTTGTTTTGTATACACGTTGTTTGCGTTTAGGATTATGCTTGGATAATAAATTAAATTATGAAGCTAGCACTGTTCGATGTTGTTATTTTTAATGTATTTTTGATATTGATTTTATGTGGTTTCTTATTGTTGAATTTCTATTAGTTTTGGTCTTTATTGTTGTTGAATTATTAAGATTTTTGCTTTTTAAAGAAATATATATATATATATATATATATATATATATTCAGAATTAGCAACGGCATTGCCAAATAAAATCAATCGAGAAATGTAGCAGTAGGCTTGTTTCCGTCGAGGAAAATTAGCGACAATCGTTTTCTTTCAGATATTTCCGTCACCAATCAACTGCTATGGTTAATTCTTGACTAAATTCCATCTTGTAACAATGGAAAAACTCGTCGTGGATCTGGGAAAATCTTGTAGTGTGCATTTGTTTTTCTTTTAAAAATGTGAAAACCGATGAATTGAACCGAACCATTATAGATGGTTTGGTTTGGTTCGGTTCAGTTTCAGCAGTGAAATACGCCTCAAATTGAACCACTTTCATGTGTCCATTTGGTTCTTAAATTGCATTGGAAACAAAACCTTAACAGTTACAACCCTAATGTTAATTATGTTAAATTGTATCGAAATTACAAAATAAATACTTCATATGTCCCAATTATAATGTCCACTTTGTTTTTTGTATGATTTTTAAAGTTGTGAATAGAGATGTGTAAATGTGTGGGTCTAATAAAATAATTGTGTATAATAATTTGCTAAAAAGAGAAACTGGACATTATATTTAAGACAACCCGAAATAAAAAATTGAACATTATAATTGAGACAGAAGGAGTATAAAAGTTCATGCATATTTTTGTCTTGGAATTTTATTCCTTTTTAAAGTGTATCGCACATTATAATTTCAAAGAGAAATGCAAAAGGAACAAAATAGGAAACTAAGTACTAAAATTTTCAATTATTACTAATTCCTAAGTCCTAATTAGCATTCAATTTCCATATTTTGGGAAAGGAAAATGACTGATTATTAGAATATATCATGCATAAATGTATCAAATGGAAAGTAAGAGATACCTATTTATTGCTCTATCTATCCCGAAACTATTCCTTTCTTGTTCATATCATAATATAGTCCTTTTTATTTGTTATATGAACATTAAATTATTTGCTAGATTTTGGTCTATTATTTAATTTGCTGCTTTCTGCAGATGTTCGACAAAGAAAATCTAAAAATTCATATTTTTTTCTAAAAAGAAATGTATACGCATATTATAATCCTTGGAAAATGGTCTAGTATTACAGTTCACATATTCCAAGCTCATGAATACTAATATCTCTTGGTGGAAATTTTTAGCATTAGAAACCTGCTATGTACTATATATGGTGTCAACCCAAGTTAATTAATCTTGTACATTTTGTCAATTAACTTCATTCTCTGAGTAGACAAGATTTTTTATATATCAAACTGGCTAAGACGTTCATTAATTTCAAATGAAATGTGATCACAAAATTCTAGCTAGGAATAAAACACAAAAGAAGAAAAACAGCTTTAACCCTAGTCTTTTCTGCTAATTCCAATTCCTCGCAGACCTCACTCTCTTGGTGTCTTGCATTTGTAGCATTCTGTCCTGCTAGCGTAGTTATGCGTGCCGCATCCTAGTCTGAACAAAACACAAACAAATTAATGCCACACCAGAATCTAAGAGAGAGAGAGAGAGAGATTATGCATGATACTAGTTGAAATAGCTTGGCACCTGTTGCAAATCCAGTCACCATTTTTCCAGCCAGGAATGGCTTCGCAGGGATAACCGGCGGAGGCCATGACTCCAGCCCCATAACCGTTGTAGCCGCCGCACCTGTAGCATGTGGTGCGGCTGGCATAGTTGTGGGCGCCGCAGTTCATAGCGCCACAGTACCAGTCTCCCGCCATCACCTCCCTTGTCTGCGCAGCATACGCCGACACCTCCGCCTCCGTGGCGTACTTGGGGCAGCTGCACCGCTGGCAAGCCTCCCTCTTCTTGAAGTTGATGTGCTGGCATGCCCCGCACATCCAGTCTCCTCCTGAATTGTTCATTGAATCACCTATATATATTATGCTACACTGCAAAAATGAAACAAGAATTCAATCAAAACAAGTTGAAGAATTGTCACCATTAATTAGTAGTGTATAAATTAAAGTTTGATGAATCAAGTAGAAGATGAAGGGCTCTACCGTACCTGAGAAGAAACGAATGTAGTAAAAGAAGCTAGTATTGTTTGAACTTTGAAGTTGGTGAATTTGGAGAATGGATGATATGCGGTTTATATAGTAGTGAAACGTGGGACCCTAAAATTAACTTTCTATTCTTTGTAGATATGTTTGCTTTGCAATATTGTTTCCTTAAGATGGGATTCTGACAGTTTTGGATTGGTCTTTTATTTCATTTCCGGTAGCAAGAATCTTCTATTAGGTCAATTTTTTTAAAAAATAAATGTTCAAATTAATCACAAACTATATACTCCCTCCGTCCCGCTATTTGTGGCTCACTTTTCCGAAAGGGGTGTCCCATTATTTGTGCCCACTTTCCTAATTTGGTAAAAAATTATTATCATATCTTCTACTCTATCTTCTCTCTCCTACTTTATTACATTCTCTCTCCTACTTTATCATCATTTCTCTCATACTCTCTCACTATCTTACTCATCTTCTCTCTCATACTTTATCATCTACCCCCTCTCTCATCCTTTATCATATACTCTCTTAATTCCCGTGCCGAAACCAATTGAGGCACAAATAACGGGACGGAGGGAGTATCTTACTCTATGACTAGGTCATTTCAAGGGGATTTATGAAAGGGCTTATGTGTTGTTGGAGTGCATGCAATACACATGCTAGCTAGGGAGTCATCAATAATGGTGCCTTTCCATGATTCGGTGTGCATTATTAGTGAAAAGGAGTTGGAAATGTTATTCTGTATTCTATGCCCATTTGCGGGTTTGGTAGGCATTATGAGGGGTAGATGTTATTTGTGAGCTAATATTGTCGCAATCAAATGAATGATAATGAGGGGGGGACGACGCCGAGATGATCCTACTGTATGCCAATCTATCCTATCACTTAGATTCTTCCGTTCCCACAGCAAACTACTTTTATCCCTTATTTTATTTTATCACTATGGAATAGATGGTGCATATATAGATAGGTTTTATATGGTTCCGGTAAATGTAGTTCAGGCTTAGATGAATAAAGGCGAGAGAGAAATAGGTAAATTTCCTTTTTTTTTCCTTAAATGGGAATCTATTCCTAATAATGCACATTCATTGTCAGTTTCAATTCATTCTTGCTTGGTTTATATTCCTATCTTGTAAATGATTTCGTATGGCCTGACGTCACCAATTTAAAACTTCATTTTTGTCCTTGAATAAAAATTACATTTTAACTTATTGAATACGTAAGTGGACATACATATTGAAGTAGGAGAGCCACATTGAGCCACTCGTCAAATTTTGTACATTTTTTAGTTAAATAGAAAATGCAAGAACAAATTTTGGTCTAATGACATTAATTAGCACCTGTAGTTGTATAAAATGACTGAGCATGAATGCAACTCCAGTTACAGATCTTGCATTTGACACATCACACATGTCAATCAATGTTCTCTTCAAGTCAAAGGGAGAAAAAAAATTATGCGGAGTTTCTATCATTCCTTTTTGTGGTTTGATTATTCAATTAAATTTTCGCATTACCTTTCGTATTTTCACTCTATTAAAATATACTCATGTGCATATTTTCTATTATATTATTTAATAAAACGATATGATGTTCAAACATGTGATGAATTAATAA
This sequence comes from Lavandula angustifolia, assembly GCA_028984105.1. Lineage (NCBI taxonomy): Eukaryota > Viridiplantae > Streptophyta > Magnoliopsida > Lamiales > Lamiaceae > Lavandula > Lavandula angustifolia. The sequence continues at coordinate 59,237 of JAPVEC010000041.1, read as the reverse complement.
TAAAATACATGGAATCTAATTCCTCCTTAGAAAGTATATAGGCACTTTCCACGTTTGATAATTAAACCCCGACCCCTTGAATAATGACTCAGAACCTTTTGAGCACTTTCGAGTCTCATGGACTTGTATTTTTATTTTTTCTAGAAGTGCTTCCATGCAATTAATTAACAATAAAAATAAAAAAGCATGCATGTGGTTACTTGGGAGCCATGCATGATGCATTTAACATGCTTGAGCTCATCAAGTTGAGAGAGAGTAATATGATAGGAAAGCAAATCCAGATCTGATGTTCCAAAAATCTCATATCTCAATTGTCTCAAATAAAAGTATATAGTTTTAATATAAAGCTGCGTAGTTTTGTATGAATCAAGGATGAGATATGAAATATTTTAGACAACAGATCTGGTCCCTTATGACTGGCACAAATATTACTTACAAAACTATTCTCTCATTTTTCATTTTTCACTAAACTAAGGAGGTCGAATTCCACTTTAATTAAGAGATATTTTGTGCAACGCGAACATGCATGTGAGAAAAAGTTAAGTGTTCTTTACTTCAAAAATAGATAGGGTATATTCGGCAATAGCCTTTTGTCTGTTTGAGATAATTGACTGAAGAGCTACTTTTTCATACATGTAAGTAAGATCCCTTTTTATTTACACCTAAAAAGCTTATATTATTATAGGACTGGACGAATCAAATAGATTGAGCTCAATTTTAGATTAATTAATTCCTTGGGTTACCATTACGAATCTGTCCATAATATGGTAATAAGCTAAATAAAATAAAATGCGAGTCTCGTTGAACTGAAGAATCGGTTTGTTGTCCCAGCTTGGAATTGAGTTGAGAAAAACTGAAGATATACGTCTTAATTAATATATATAGCACGACTATTTATTTATTGTTACAACGAAATAATTTGTGAATTATAAAATTGAAATGAATTGCATTAGACTAACTATTATGGTGGGTTCGATATATAACAAAACTAGTAGTAAGGGTTAGCCAATTATAAAGGGAGGGTCAGTTTGTACGTAGTTTTTGTTGCAACAAAAATAAGTCACTTTTGGAATGGATGATGATAAGCATTAATTATTGAATGAATGAATTTAGTAGTCAATCCAAATAAAATAGATAATAAGGCTTTTAATTGATTTAAGTCAAAAGTCCAAACATTTGGATACGTCAAAAAATACCTAGCGGAACCTAGTGTTCTCCCCCTTCCAAATCTTCCTTTGTCTCTTTAAATTGTTTGTTGATTATAATTGTTTTTTTTTTTTTCGATAGTTGAGTGTTTCTTCATTTTCTTTTTATTTTTTTATTGAGGAACCTGCATGTGCACATGATAAATTTGAGTAAAATTTGAATTTATGTTCTTTGGCCACATACTTAACACCTTAACTTCTATATCATCTCATGGAATTTAATTATAATTGGTTAATTGAGATGGACTTATGTGCTACAACCGGATCCCACATATCCAATTTGCTGGCCTGAATTATCTGTTTTGACCCGAGTTCACCCAAGAGCTGCATATTAGAAACCGTAACCCATCACTCTTCATATTAATTTCCAATCCACATCCATCTCCATCACTCTTATATCTCTTCGCATCCATCATCGTTGTTTACCGACCAGGATCCAAACGCTAAAACGGGTGCCGCATTGTGTCTAGCGGCGGGATCGAGGAATTGAGAATTTGAGATGTCGGTAGCTTGAGGAGGCTGTTGCCGAGGATCGAGAAGGGCTCTATTGCCGTTGCAAATTATTATGCTTGTTTTTCTGCCTATATATACGCCAACTCTCCCCTCTCGATTCCTTCTTTTTATCCAATTTAGGCTTGCCCTCCACTAAAAGGTACCGTTTCTCTTGTTTTTATTTTATTTATAGTTTTGATTGTTGTGGCTTTTCTTTGTGAATTGTAAATGTACTACTGGTGTTTGGGCACGCGGATCAGATTGGTACTTGTGTGTATGTAATGGATTATTTTTGTTTTGACTTCGAATTTTCATGTGTCCTGAATTCTTGATTTGACTGTGCTCATATTGTTGTTTAGTAAACTGAGGGAAATCCATGATTTTTACGAAGTCAAATTATCAATTTGCTGTTCAAGTTCAAGTTTGGTTGAGAGAGTGATCAGAAAATGGACACACATTGTTCATATGCTTCAATTGCAATAATAGTTAAATGTTGTTAGTAATTTGATGAGTTGCATTGATAATGACACTTTTTTTTAATACAATTAATTTTCAATAAATGACTTTTTTGTTCAATACAAATAATATATTTTTCAAAATAAATAACAATTTTTTCAAAAAAAAATTGATACGCAGTAAATTACATATTTGTTCGTTGCAATTGACATTTTTGCTAAATACAAAATGAATGTAAAAATAAATACGAGTAGAAGGACTTGAACCTTAGACCTCTTGATTGATAGAAAATAACTTACGACTAGGCTACAAGCTAATTAGTATTACAAGCTACAAGATGTATTGAATGAATATTTGAATTGTTACTAATCATATCTCAATTAATTTAATAATCATTTTTTAGTTTTTCTTGCATTGTGTTGCATCACCCAGATTTATGGATATACTGCATCATTCGTAAATTTAAAATAGGTTAACGTCATTCGTGATTTTTGATAGGAGGGTGTGAAGTCATCTATCTATAATAGAGTTTATTTAGTTTTTTGTAAAATAATAATAATAATAATAACAGTTACACCAATTTTACTAGTTAGTATTACATTCTTTTGCCATATCTTTGGGTTGACTTTGACTAAATTTCCACTTTTCATCTGTAGTATGTACATGAGCCGGCAGTGAAATGCCCATTTGGGGAAAGACAAACACATTTATACCCAATTCTTATATTTAACTACACTATATACCCAAGAAGACGAAAATATCCCTACTATGGGATGGTCCGATCACCGTGAACAGAGAGCCCGATCACGGTCCTCGGTCGGGACCATGACCGGTCATGGTCCGACCGATCGGACACATCCGACCAGAGGGCCCGATCACTACTCTAAAAGTGGATGACATGGCCGATCACCACTCCATGGTAGGACATGGCCGATCACCACTCCAAGGGCATGGCCGATCACTACTCTAAAGTGGCCCGATCACTATCAAGCCATGATCGGTCATGTCTGACCGGTCGGACATTCCGATCACGGTCCGATCATGTCCGATCATGGCCTGACACTTTTAGGTGAGAGAAGTGAAAAAGTGGGGGTATTTTAGTAAATTTGGGTATATAGTGGATAATTTTTATAAAGTTGGGTAATTTTGTATTTGATATAGTGTAGATGGGTATATTAATATAATACTACTATGTACATATACAAAATTGACATCTGTACAAAATCTTTTTACTCTGTTTCTTCATTCCCATTGCTTATACGAATATTTTATATTAAAATAATTATAAAAACATACTGGTGATAGTTGTTTTCATCAAATAAATCATGCAAGCACGCTAGAATTCATATAGTATAGCAAACATGTATCGAACACCAGAAACGAAGATTTTAGACATTAAATTCATGTTAATCTAGTAGGTTCGGTTAGCGACCACAAAAATTTGGGGGTTTTTACACTAGAGCAAGAAAGTAAATAACTCAAATAAATATACGAATAAAAACATGCAAAGAAATGGGTCCATCAAGATGATTCACACACACACGTTCGATCATTGACACTAAAAATGAATTAATCCCTAGAAATCAATTAGTTGTAGGTCGTCGTAATTAAACTGACATGTCTCATATTCCCCCTTAATTAATTGGTAGCAGCCATGGTGGGCATCGAACGACTACTTCTCTAAATTAGATGCAACCTACGTTGGTAGAGAATCGATAGATTTAACACCTAATGAGCCTTAAGAACTAAAGAAATCCAATTTAGTAGCCTACTCGTATGGTAACCATCTAATAGTCTCCTACCAACATAATCTTATTGTTCTAGGAATAATTGTGCTACTGATTTAGCCTAATCCCGTGGATGATCAAGCCTAGATTAAATTAGCTACAAATTAAACTAACCTAGGGTGATCGGGCCTAGATTAACTAACTCGATTAATTAACCTAGATTAATTCGGAACTTCAGTGATTAATTAATAGGACCTACATCTCACGAAAATATTAACGTGTGTGCTTCACATCTCGGGCCTCTTGATGAGTCGTTTCTCTACTTAGTAATTTCTGGCCAAAAAGTGCTTCAATTGGCCAACCGGTGCACTCGTAGTGGTGAAAAATGCGGGGTTTTAGGTGCCGACGTAGCATGATGACGAGGATATAATTTGGCAATGTTCGATGACGAAAAAGGCACGGAATTGATGACGTGGATGCGGATTTGTGAGAACGAAAGTATCTTGAAGATATTTTGTGATGGATAATGAAAGATATTATTTCCTAATCTATCCAAATCCCTTTCCTTATCAAAGAAGGATTTGACCTAGCTTGGAGAGGAAGAAAAGGAGGAGTTTATAAGAGATGAAAGAGACGAGAATGAGAGTCTTCGAACCCCGTTCCATTCACGCCGTACTCCCTTCCATTCCGAAAGAACCCCAATTTCCGCCGCCGATCATTTTCGCCGACCGCCAAGACCGCCGTTCCATTCCGTGAAGATTTCCGACCTTCTGTAGTTTTTAGTTGAAGAAGAAACACTCCTTTATTTTCGTCGGTTTGATGTTTTTAATTTCGAAGTTTGAATTCTTGTTTTAATTTCCATTCATAGTTAATCGTTTGAGTAGGAATATTGAATTTACGTTTTGAACTTCATTGCTATTTTAATTCAAGTTTTAGTTTAATTTCGTAGGTTTAATTATTCTGCTATTTCGTGCTTTAGTTGTTTTAAATTTCGTTCATGCTAGATCTAGGGTTATTCATGTTTATGTTTCTGTTCTGTAAACTGTCCCAATTGCCCAACCGAAGCGTCTGCATGAGTAGCTAAAGCGTCTGCATGAGTAGCTAAGTCTTTTAGGGTCCGGCATAATGTAAATGCACACATGAATAGTACACGAGGCTTAGGTTCGAATAATTAATCAAGAGGGTTTCGGTAATTCTGAATTAATTAATCTGACTAGTAACTTAAGCTTGATCACCCTAGGTTGCGCAGTCTGTAGCTAACTTAGTACTTCCATCGTTTCTCGTGGAACAAGACTAGGTAAGTAGCGAAATTATTCATTAGAATAATTGGATTAAACCGATAGGAGACTATTAGATGCCCAACATACGAGTAGGCTCCTATACTAGATTCCCTTAGTTTGGTAAAGCTGTCTAGCTACTAAATCTATTGATTGCCCAACAACGTAGGTTGTAGCTAGGTTAAGGAAGTAGCCGTTTCGATGCCCAACATGGCGGTTACCGACTAAGTAAGTGGGAGTGAGGGTTGTGTCAGTTTAATTACGGCAATCTATAACTAGTAGATTCATGAGATTAATTCATATTAAGTGTCGATGATTGGAATTACGTGTGTGTGAATATTCTGCAGGACTTGTCTCTCAGTTGCCCAGTTTATACAGTTTTCAATTCAGTTTAGTTTTTATAATTTCTTACTTTAGTAAAAATTAAACTTGCGTGGTTGCTAACCAAAACCATAGATAAGTAGAAAAATAATGCATCTAGTCGTCCGTTTCCTGTGTTGGATACCCTGTGAACTATACTGATATAATTCTCAAGTTTTGCAGGATTATTTGGTGCAATACAGCGATCACCAAATTGGCGCCGTTGCCGGGGAACGGTGTTAACTAGTTTTCTTTATTTTTTCTACTAATCTTTTGTGCTTTTTGATGTTGCATGAGCAGGCCTTCCAACCCTAATCTGATATTTGATCCTGAGATCGAGAAAACAGCAAAGAGGAATAGGAAGAAGACAAAGCTGCAAAAGCAACAGAATCTGTCTAAGGTAGCAGACGTCTCAACTACCCAATCAGGAGACAGAACAGATGCCAGTGATCAGACCAGCGACTCAGAACCAGAGACTATTTTGTTCGACAGAACAAGGTAGAATACTCCAATAACTAGCTCAGAATCAGAGGAGGAAGAGATGGAAGAAGTGCACGGTCCACAACCCTTGAGGATGAATGCCGGATCGCTTGAAATGGGAGCGGACCTACCCTGTCCAATCCAAATCACAACTACCGAACAGATTGATGTCAAGTCGAATATGCTGTTATGCCAAGCCGAAGTTTTATGGAAGGACGAGCGAGAATCTAAATTCCTTTTTGGCGTCGTTCAACCAAGTCTGTAACCTGCACCGGCAGGGCAACCTGGATGCGTTCAAGCTAAAAGCTTTTCCATTCACTCTCTAAAACGTAGCACAAACGTGGTTCTCAAGTCTAAAGCCAAACACGATCACGACGTGGGCCCAAATGCGTACGGTCTTCTTGAAGAAGTATTTCCTGTAGTCAAAGACAAATGCACTTAAGAAGCAGATTTCTGGGATCCCTCAAGAAATCGACTAGACTTTCGGTGCATATTGGGAGAGATTTGGACGACTTGTCGATAGTTGTCCGAACCATGGCTATCGGATGTGAAGCTTCTACAAATTTTCTATCAAGGAATGACAGACGAAGCAAAAGTCATGGTTGATATAGGTCTGAGAGGGAATTTCCATACATGCCTTTACGAAGATGCAAGGAACATTATTGAAGGACTTGCGGAATCCACCTGACAATACAAAGGGTAGAGACCAACAAGGAGAGCTATCAATTGGTCTCATTCTGACTACATGGATGAGATCGAAGTAAGGTGGAGGCAAAATTTAGCCTATTGCTAGACAAGCTCGACTTATTACTTAAGCAGAACGCTCCTGCTTCAAGTCGATCGAATACCGATCACGCATGTGGAGCATGTGGATAAAAAGGACATACATCACTACAATGTCAAGGAGAAGCAGCTAACGCAACTGGAAATTGGAGCGGATAGCAAGGGGTTCGTCCGAACCTTCGATGGAGGCAACCGGAAGAGCAATTTCAAACAAGAAATCCGCCTCAACCACAATTTCAGCAGCCATACCAGCAGCAACAGAGTTATCAACAGTCATACCAGGCTCCTAATCAGAATAGCTATCAGCAGGCATATAGGCCTCCGCATCAAAGACAGGTTTCATCGGCGAGTACTTCGCTTGCCCAACCGGAGCATCACAATCCTTTGGAAAAGCTTTTGGCTGAAATGGTTTCTTAGCAGAAGGACACCACTGCATTTCAACAACAAATGCAGTGGGAGATCAATCAGACAAAGAAGGATCAGCAAGCTACTATGGATCAGTTGGCCAAGCAGATGAGTAAGTTGAATTCTACCATGCAGGAGATGAAGAATTCTCATGGGCAGCTTCCGGCTCAAACCCAGCAAAATCCAAATATCCATAACTGCAATCAGATTACACTTCATGGAGGATAAGAATTGTCTGGCCCGATTGTGCAAGCGAGACACCCAGAAAAGCTGGCAGAAAAGAAGAAGGCCGCAGAATAGCCTGCACGACCCTACCGCCCAACAAAACAACATGCTGAAGATGCTGAACTAGAACAGAATGAGGAGACTGTTCCGACTGGCCAAGCGGAGTCTGAACCGATACTACCTCCACCATTTTCGGAAGCTTTGGAAAGGAAGAGAATGCCGAACAAGGAAAGCATGGATTACTTGAAGTCGTTCGAGAAATTGGAGATTAATATCCCTTTCCTTGAAGCCATAAAGATTCCCAAGTTCGGGAAATTTGTGAAGGATTTCATTGCTGGAAAAGTTCCCAAGTCTGGAAAAGTTTTGTTCGATCACACAGTATCAACAATCATACAAAAGATGTTGTCTGCTAAATGTTCCGACCCAGGTATGTTTACACTACCCTGTTTGATGGGTGATGTTATGATTAAACAAGCCATGTGTTATCTAGGTGCATCCATAAATGTTATGCATTTATCTGTATATAATCAATTGGTAGGAGCTGAGTTAATATCCACTAAGGTGATTATTCAATTAGCGAATAGGTCATGCATTAGTCCGATTGGCCTGCTGGAGAACATTTTAGTCAGAATCAATAATTTTGTCTATCCGGCTGATTTTTACGTAATTGATACGAATGTTAGGCAAGTTGAAGGAACTGTGGGTGTGTTATTGGGTAGGCCATTTTTAAAAATTGTAAAGACTATAATTAACGTGGATGAGAGTTCGATAAGTGTTGCATACCATAACAAAACTTATGTTCATCGCATTGTTGAAGCACTTAAGAAATCCTATGATCATGAAAATGAGAATGATTTTTCTACTGACTCCATTGATGCCATTGTCCAAGAATATCTTGAGACGTATGTGATGCATGATAAAATCGAAGTTACCTTGACTCAAGGGCTGACCGAGGAAGATGTCGCAGATATAAGGGAAGAGGAGATCGAGAAAGCATCATAGCTTTGCACGCAGCCCCAAAACTCGAAATCGGCAAGAATGTGTCTCAGTTGCCCAACCGAAACACTTCTGAGAAACTGTTGCCGTCATTCGTCAAAGCTCCGAAGCTGGAACTTAAACAACTCCATACACATCTAAAGTATGTATATCTCAGATAAAATGAGACGCTACCCGTTATCATCAACAAGGAGCTTGATGACAATCAAGAAACGACATTGCTCGAAGTTTTGAGGAAGCATAAGAAGGCCATCGGATGGACCTTAGCCGACATTACCGGCATAAGTCCCGACATATGCGAGCATTCTATTTTGATGGAGCCCGATAGCAAGCCCTTTCGTGATCAACAAAGGAAGCTCAATCCGAATATGCGGGAGGTCATGTTAAAAGTTCTTAAGCTGCTGTCTATGGGTATAATCTATCCTATATCGGATTGAAAATGGGTGAGTCATGTTCACATCGTGCCGAAGAAGTCTGGATTCCAAGTAGTGGAGAACGAGAAGAACGAATTGGTTCCGGTACGCTTAGTGACAGGATGACGCATGTGCATCGATTATCAGAAGCTTGATTCGGCTACACGCAAGGATCATTTCCCGCTTCCTTTCATCGATCAAATGCTCGAGAGACTTGCAAGGCAAGTCTATTTCAGTTTTCTGGACGGGTATAGCGGCTTTTTCCAAATCTATGTGCGAGACGAGGATCAAGACAAGATGGCGTTCACATGCCCATATGGAACGTTTGCCTACCGCCGAATGCCGTTTGGATTATGTAATGCGCGGGGCACTTTTCAAAGGTGCAAGATGAGTATATTCTCGGACCTTATCGAGAATTGCATAGAGGTCTTCATGGACGACTTCACCGTTTACGGCGATTCTTACACTTCATGCTTGAAGAGTCTAGACAAGGTCCTAGCCCGATGCATAGAGAAGAATTTGGTGTTGAACTATGAGAAATACCATTTCATGGTGATCGAGGGAACTGTGCTTGGTCACATCGTATCTAGAAGAGGGATCGAAGTCGACAAGGCTAAGGTTGAGTCTGTAGAAAAGTTTCCGTACCCTATTACGCCAAAAGAAGTTCGCGGGTTCCTAGGGCATGCCGGTTCTTATCGGCGTTTTATCAAGGATTTCGCGAAGATCGCTCAACCGTTGATAAGGATACTTCAAAAGGAGATCGATTTCGATTTTGATGACAAGTGTAAGGAGGCCTTTACCCTCCTAAAAGGCAAGCACACAACAGCTCCGGTAATGCAGCCGCCGGATTGGAACAAGCCCTTCGAAACTATGTGCGATGCCTCCGATTAGACAATCGGAGTATTGATTGGGAAATCCGAGAAGGAGAGCCACGTGATTTATTATGCATCGAAGACATTGAATTCGACTCAATGCAACTATTCCACCACAGAGAAGGAGCTGTTGGCAATAGTTTTTGCCTTTGATGAATTTCGTTCTTATTTACTCGGCTCGAAGATAATCGTCTATACCGATCATGCCGCCATCAAGCATCTTCTTGCAAAGAAGGAATCAAAGCCACGACTAATTCGATGGATTCTTCTTCTACAAGAATTCGATTGGGATGTGAAGGACAAGAAAGGTGCTGAAAATCATGTGGCGGACCATTTAAGCCGATTAAATCAAGAAGACGATGGAGAGCTAATCAATGAGACATTTCCCAAAGAACACTTATATGCTATTCCAGAGCCTGTTTCCAGCCTTGCCCAGCTTTGCCGCGAACGAGTGCTTTGCGATGGAAGTTCAGGAAGTGTCTCAGTTGGCCAACCGAGACACCACCGAGTCAGAACAGTTACAAACTGTGGGCAAGACTTCCAATTTACCTTGGTTTGCTAATATTGTAAATTATTTGACATCTAAGCAGCTTCCACCCGAGTTTACTCACACTCAGAATGCTAAGTTGAAAAGCGAGTGCAAGCAATATTTTTGGGACTCTCCAATTCTTTGAAAAATGGGAGTCGATCAAGTGATTCGCAGATGCATACCCGAAGTTGAACAAGAATACATCTTATTCCATTGCCACTCTTCTGCTTATGGTGGACATTTTGGTCCAAAAAGAACCGCAAGGAAGGTGTTGGATGCGGGATTCTTTTGGCCATGCTTACACCTCGACGCATACAATTATTGTAAGTCTTGTACACAATGTCAAATGACCGGAAATATATCCATGAGAGATGAAATTCCCCAAAAGCCTTTAAGATTTTGTGAAATTTTTGATGTATGGGGTATGGATTTCATGGGTCCGTTTCCTTATTCATATGGGAACGTGCATATTTTACTTGCCGTTGATTATGTTTCTAAATGGTCGAGGCGAAAGCTACCAAGACTAATGATTCTAAAGTGGTTGTAGGATTTCTTTGTACTAACATTTTTTTGCAAATTTGGTGTGCCCAAAGCCATAATAAGCGACCAAGGCACACACTTTTGCAACCACACCATAGAATCATTAATGAAGAAGTATGGAGTAGCTCATCGGGTATCTACCGCTTACCATCCTCAAACGAATGGACAAGCTGAAGTGACTAATCGAGAAATCAAGGCTATATTGGAGAAGGCAGTCAATCTATCAAGGAAGGATTTGAGTACGAGGTTGGATGACGCCTTATGGGCTTATCAGACAGCTTATACAACTCCTCTCGGAATGTCTCCTTATATATTGATATTTGGTAAGCTATGTCATCTGCATGTGCAACTGGAGCACAAAGCTTGGTGGGCTGTCAAGAAAATCAACATGGACCCAGCTGAATGTGCTAAGGAACGAAAATTTCAACTTCAAGAGCTGGAGGAAATTCGGATAGAGTCCTATGACGCGGCAATGCGATATAAAGATCGAACTAAGGCATGTCATGATAAGGCCATTCATTTGAAGAAATTTGAGCCAGAGCAACTTGTCTTGCTGTATCAATCACGTCTACGGATCATGCCGGGCAAGCTTAGGTCCAGATGGATTGGTCCATTCCGAGTGCGCTCCGCTTGGCCAAGCGGAGCAGTCGTCATACAAAAACTCGATTCTGATGAGGCTTTCACTGTCAATGGTCATCGCCTTAAAATCTACCATGCTGCCGCCATGATGGAAGATGTGGACGAGCAAGGCTTGTCCATTCCCTCTTACGTTTGACTCTTTGAAGATAAGGTCTAGCCGAATACTCTAAAGAGAGGCGCTACCGGGAGGCAACCCGCGTTTGTTATTTATTTCCATTTTTCGTATTTTGATTTATTTTTGCCGTTTTTATGCTTGGTGTTTTTCTTCTTATTTTTCAGATTTTTGGCTAAGGAACAAAAAGGGCTTAAGTGTAAGGAGAAACAAATTATTGTGGTAAATCTAGAAGAGAAGAAGTTTGGGGGACCAAATTGCAATTTCGGAAGACATAGAGGACCTAATTAAAGTTTCCAAGGTTCTTCAAGGGTTAATTTGCAAGAAGGAAGTTTTATTGGGGCTGATTGCAATTTCTAAAGATTTGAGGACTTAATTGCATAAAGGTGGGGGTCATTGTCTCAATTGTGCAAGTGGAGGGGTCAAAGTGAAAAATTATTTACTATATAAGGGGGAGAGATTTTGAAACCCTACCCACTTGACACTATTCAACTCCCCTTCTCTCTAAGTCACGCCGCCCTCTTCCTTCTCTCTCTAAGTTCTTCAACTTCAGCCACCACAACCCTCTCAACCGTGCAACCGAGCCACCATGCCGCCGAAAAAGAAGTCCGGACTCCGCGCCGCCACCCAATGGTTCGCCGCCTATAGAGACGACCCGGAGACACAAGACCGCCCGTGCCGCCGCTGCGCGTCTTTGCCGCCTAAGCCGTCGTCCCCTTTCAACAAGTTCCATTCGCCGAAGCCGAAGTCTCACCACCGCCGCCGTTCACGTATGATCCGGAGCCGGAGGTAGATCCACAAGTCCAACATTCACAATTTGTCACGGAATCTTCTTCTCCTCCAAAACTGCCAAGGAGACGGTTACGTAGTTCCGCGGGTGTTCGTATCCAAGAGCCGATCCAACTGCCAAGAGCGGTTCTCACTGAAGACACGCCCGAAGCGAGCCTTGAGGAGTCTCCCGAGCTTATGCCACTGCCGTCTCCGCCTCGCCGATCTCGTGCACGTCGGTCATCCGTCCGACACCCTGACGAAGCATTATCCTCCCAACCACCTCGTTCTCCTCAAACGGTGTACGAGTGGTTGCCCTTTGTGGATGAAGAGCGGGTATCTCAACCGGCACTGCCGCCGCACTTATACGACGATGTTAATTGAATGGATAACTTACGTGGAGACTTGCCGAGTGAAGAGAAAGACTCGGACTACGTGTTCGACGACCACGACGACATCTACGAGGGCGACTTCAATTTGAGCGGCCTTTCTCTCGTCGACTTCGACTCCTCAGCCGCCTTCGCACAAGAGAACATGTATGGTAACCATACTATAATTCATTTGGACATGCCCGAAGCCGTCGCCGCCCTCTCTCGTTTCGAGATCGAGTACTTGGACGACCGCAATATGGAGCTTGAAGGCAAGGAGTACCGAAGAGGACGACTTATCGGCCGCAAGTTTCTACGCCGAACGGGTAATATCATTCATTTCTTTACTATTGGTTGGTCTTGGTTGTTGGAATCACACCATCACACTTGCTATAAGGAATTGGCTAGAGAGTTCTTTAATACATTCCATTTCGAACATGATAAAGATTTGTATATGCCATGCATCACATTTCGCTTATTGGGAAACCATTATCATCTCTCTTTGGCCGAATGAGTGCTAGGCTAGGCATAACTACTTTTGATCATTTCCTTGAGTTAAGGTATGAAATAGGTGCCCATTGCTTGCCGAATAAGGATCCTCAGTACATCGGATCGATCAATACGTAGCGGCTTTTAACCCCGAGTGATCCGGAGGATTTTCAATCCTCGAGTTCGTATGTTTGCTACATTGAGGAATTGGCTCTCTGCCTTTGCCATCAATACCTCATCCATAACCTAACCGGTAAGAGTACGGCCTTTGATAAGGTGACGACTAATGAACTCTATTTCTTATGGTGTATGCATGTCGGCCGAAAGGTCAACTTAGGGCTTTGGATTGCAAAGAACATGTTCATCATAGCTAGTCACACCGCATGTCACCTCACGTTGTGCCACTTGCTTGATACGTTCATTGAACGTAATTTTTTGATCTATGATGTTCAACATTTGAGTCGTGTGCCCCCTCCCACTTTGTTTGATATGTCTTTATTGCGACATTCTCGCTTAGTGTATGAACTACCTAACCGGGACATCCAGTTTTATCCACCGGGACCTCGTGTCTCGAGTGCGTCTCCCAATGTAGGTGGAGATTCTGTGGAGCTGCTGCGCACTGACCTCAATTCCTTGAGATGTCGAGTTGACCGTCTGCGCCGCACCGTGATGAGTCGACTGCCTCACTTGCCCAAGCGAGGCGCCAAGTAACTTTTCCCCAATTTTTTTTTTTCCGTTTTTCTTTTCTGTTTTGAGTCAGTTCTTGTGAGTCTTTTGTGTCCTTACACTTGATAGGGTTCAAGTGTAAGGAGGGGATGCTTATTCTCTTTTGTTTATTTTGTCTTTTGTGTTAGTTTGTTCTTGCACTTGATAGGGATCAAGTGTAAGGAGGGTGTTTTTATGTTTATTTTGCCATGCCTTCTCTCTTTGTTTTGTCTTTTCTTCTTTCTCGAGGGCGAGCAAGTTTTAAGTGTAAGGAGGGGGGTATTTTATGTCGAAGCATGCCAAAATTTTCGATTTTTGAAGTGTCATTTTCTATGCTCAAGCATGTCTTATTTGTGCTTTTATGTTTCAATATGTTTGCTTGTAGACTTTGTGAAAATTAGATCTAGGCACATGTGTGTATGTAATTTGGGATGAGGAAAAATAAACTTTGTTGGATCGAATTTTATTAACCACTCACTTATATTAGATTTGAGCCTTAAAGTAGGACACTTCCTACTATTTCTTTTGAGAGTGTTTATCTGCAAAATCGCAATATGTTTGAGTCACTTGTGATAAATGATAGGAGGCACTAGGGATTTTTAGCCACACGGCCGCAACAAAATACTTCCCAACCTAAATTATCTCTTAGTGAACCAAGTTGAGCCTTGACCGATTCTTTGTTATGAGTTAGTAAAAATTTAGCCAAGGCCTTTTAAATTTTCTCTTGACCCATGTTATTGTGTGTCTTATAAATTTTCTTGTGCATAATAGTTGTTGTTTAGAGAATTATTACATATGTCCTCGGCCTGCCCAATCAAGACGTGCTGCAGAAAAAATGAATAGGCCAAAAGTTTGAATGTATAAGCTACTAATGAAAAAACAGAATATAAGTGGCCTGATTGCCCAGTTGAGCCAGTCTGAATCCAGAATGTTGAAAAAGAAGAAAAAAAAATTGCCACGAAAAAGACATATGAAATATTCAGAAAAAAGAAATGTGGCAAAAAAAAAGAAAAAAATGGGTACATAAAATAATTGTAGCATTTGTGCGAAATTGTTAAGTGGTGGGATGTTTCGAAATTCTGTAGTAATTGCACAAGTAAGTGAGTTTGACATGCATAACATTGAACTATAATTTTGATGGAGCTAAGTCCTAAGCCTCATTACAACCTAATGAGAAATACCTCCTTGATATTGCTATTGTGACGATCTCTTATCGTGATTGCGTGGATTTATTTTCTTGAGTGGCTTGAACCGGACCTAGACTAGATCAGTGTTGAGCGAACCTTGAGGAGATCCAAATTGTTTAGATTTTGACCAAGTTGATATATGTGTGTCTATTTTCAGAAATTTGCATTGTTTACTTGCTTGATGAGAGCATATTTGCATGATTTGATTTGCTTGGCTAATTAATTGGTGTTGAGATTTTCGAATTGATTGGTGCTGCTTCATGTCATCATTTTTCATGTCTTTATTTTGAGTTCGTGTATGTATTTTGTGTCTTAGTTTTGGCCGTGTCATTTTGTCCTTGTTATATCGTGTCTTTGTTTGCCTTGAGTCTTTTATTTTGTGTTTTGAGTCTTGGGGATTGGCCAAAATGACTAAGTACTTATCTTTTGTTTCTTCTTATACTCGAGGGCGAGTATAAATCAAGTGTAAGGATATTTGATGAGATGTTTCTATACTTAGTAATTTCTGGCCGAAAAGTGCTTCAATTGAACAACCGGTGCACTCGCAGTGGTGAAAAATGCAGGTTTTAGGTGCTGACGTGGCATGATGGCGATGATATTATTTGGCAATGTTTGATGATGAAAAAGGCACGGAATTGATGATGTGGACGCGGATTTGTGAGAAGGAAGGTATCTTGAAGATATTTTGTGATGGATAAGGAAAGATATTATTTCCTTATCTATCCAAGTCCCTTTCCTTATCAAACAAGGATTTGACCTAGCTTGGAGAGGAAGAAAAGGAGGAGTATATAAGAGATGAAAGAGACGAGAATGAGAGTCTTCGAACCCCGTTCCATTCACGCCGTAACTCCCTTCCATTCCGAAAGAACCCTAATTTCCGCCGCCGTTCATTTCCGCCGACCGCCGAAGACCGTTGTTCCATTCCGTGAAGATTTCTGACCTTCCGTAGTTTTTAGTTGAAGAAGAAACACTTCTTTATTTTCGTTGGTTTGATGTTTTTAATTTCGAAGTTTGAATTCTTGTTTTAATTTCCATTCGTAGTTAATCGTTTGAGAAGGAATATTGAATTTACGTTTGAACTTCATTGCTATTTTAATTCAAGTTTTTGTTTAATTTCGTAGGTTTAATTATTCTGTTATTTCGTGCTTTAGTTGTTTTAAATTTCGTTCATGCTAGATCTAGGGTTATTCATTATATATTTCTATTTTGTAAACTGTGCCAGTTGCCCAACCGAAGTGTCTGCATGAGTAACTAAGTCTTTTAGGGTCCAGCAGAATGTAAATGCACATGTGAACAGTACATGAGGCTTAGGTTCGAATAATTAATCAAGAGGGTTTCGGGTTAATTCTGGATTAATTAATCTGACTAGTAATTTTGGCTTGATCACCCTAGGTTGCGCAGTTTGTAGCTAACTTAGTACTTCCATCATTTCTCGTGGAACAAGGCTAGGTAAGTAGAGAAATTATTCATTAGAATAATTGGATTAAACCGATAGGAGACTATTAGATGTCCAACATACGAGTAGGCTCATATACTAGGCTCCCTTAGTTCGATAAAACTGTCTAGCTATTAAATCTATTGATTGCCCAACAACGTAGGTTGTAGCTAGGTTAGGGAAGTAGCCGTTTCGATGCCCAACATGGCGGTTACCGACTAAGTAAGTGGGAGTGAGGGTTGTGTCAGTTTAATTACGACAATATATAACTAGTAGATTCTTGAGATTAATTCATATTAAGTGTTGATGATTGGAATTACGTGTGTGTGAATATTCTGCTGGACCTGTCTCTCAGTTGCCCAGTTCATACAGTTTTCAATTCAGTTCAGTTTTTATAATTTCTTAGTTTAGTAAAAATTAAACTTGCGTGGTTGCTAACCAAAACCATAGATAAGTAGAAAAATAATGCATTTAGTCGTCCGTTCCTTGTGTTCGATACCCTGTGAACTATACTGATATAATTTTCAAGTTTTGCAGGATTATTTTGTGCAATACAACTGATCACCACCCCTAAAGAATTTAGTTACGCATATTGGTCCGACTAGGCGGACGGACAACTAATGCAGGCGTAAAGTAAAACATGCTTGAACTCGAAAATAACATGCTCGAAATTTAATCATGAAACTGGAACACGAATAAACGAGAAAAGAAACTGAATATTATAACAATACCGAATAATAAAAGTTGATCCTTGGTTCAAAAGCAATAAACGACATGTCTCTAAAAGCGAATGATAATCAAAATGAAAAGATAAAGTGTTTGTGACTTCCAACTTCTAACTATGATGAACGATCTCTTCCTTCTCGTCTGATCTCTTCTCTCGCTGATCTCGCGGTCGAATAATGGATGAAAGAATACTGAAATTCGTGAATTTCCTCCCTTATCTATGACGGCTCCTTTTTCTTATCCTTGTAGAAGTAGGTTTTCTTTAATTATGGAAAGATTTGATTTAGACAAAAATATCTAAATATTTCCATATCTTCTTCTTTGTCATCCCAAACCTTCCTTCCTTGATGTTTTTGTCCAAAAACATGTCTCATGCCTTCAAAACACGATTGCCACTTCAGCTCCTTGTCATTCGCCAAATCAGACGGAAAATCTGCTAGACAACTCAGAAAATACGATCCAACTGTCCAGGTAGACACCAAAACAAATAAAATTTGCATAGTACGAATTAGACTCATCATTTACTTTCATTTGCAATACGTACTCTCTATTTCAAGTAACTGAAAGTCCATCCATGATTTGATAAATTTATATCAACTCATAGGAGGAAGACTATGGAAGGGACAAGAAAACCGTAATCCAACAATCTCGTGAGTTAGTGTAACAAGACTTATATACACTGTTTTTTTATTAGTGAGAATTCTAGAACTCATGTAACAACTATAAATGACTAAATTGCATTTAGCTTATGATTTATTTCTCTTCTCGTAGCTTCATCCACTATTTACATTATGCAATGTTTTTCCTTTTCAAATAGAAGAAATGAGTAGTTCCTAATTATGAATCTATAATAATATCGACTTTAACACTATTCAAATATATTCATTGCGTAATTATTTCATATTCTTGAAAATACAATTACCAAAAGCTCGGGTAAACAAGAAATAGATGATAACTAAAATAACTATTGTCTCTAGACTATTTTAAAAGTTGTACAAATAGAAAAACTGAACAATAATCCACATTTAAAATTAAGACTAAGCTATAAAAGAACCTAACACAAACAGTATGTTATCCGAGAAATGCACTTCGAAACAACCATACATAATACGAACCTCGATAACACAAAGATTAACCTCCTAACACGTTTGTTGAACAAAACAAAAGCCAAGAATAACCAAATCGGTTAATTTAATAGCTTGCTATAAACACAAAATGGAGTATATAACAGTATCACCAATCCAAACTGATAATCAATTGATCACAACAGGATTTCACTATAACAACCTTAAGGGTGTTTATTCTCATCCTCCACTTGTTAAAGAGTTGATTATATTAGTAGTATGAAACAATAAATCTGTTGGTCCAGAGACGAGTCTTCAGGTGTAGGGTGTGGGGGGTGAATACGCATGAGGGCGAATTTCAACTCAAACACGAAAGTCAGTTGTTACTGAAAAGTGCTACTGAACGCGTTAGTTTACCAAGTAAGCTTTCTCGACTGCGTGAACAGAGAATCTGTCTACTGAGTCAATATCTACTAACTTCAGTAAGTGAAAAATAGATTCACTATAAGATGATGTGTGGAACTGTAGGCCCAAAATAATTTTTCGTCTCAGTTTTGAAAACACGTATTATGCTAAGTGTGATTTTGAAAGTTCAGTTGTATGCAGTATGAACGGTAAATCAATGAAACAGTAAAAACGACACAAACAGTTTTTAAAGCAGTTCGGATACGCTGGATCCTATGTCCACTGTCCTGAACAAAGTAGGAGTTCTTGAATTAATTTATACTGAGCACAGTCGATCTGTTCGCCGAACATATACTCTACTTATAGTCGTAGTGACTTGATATGTACGCATGACATATATTCTATTTATAGTCGTAGTGACTTTACAAGTTCAAACATAAAGGTTTGATTTTTTCCAACTAAGAAGAAGTTCTTACAATTAGAACAGTTCAAAAACTGAACTCCTTCGGTTTTTCTAAGCTTGTGATATAACAAATATTGCTTAGAGTAAAGAAAGGGAATTATTGATCTCTAGAGTGAATGTTGGTCCCAAGATTAAACGTTCAGGTGTAGAGGGGGGGGTGAATACACCCGAAAACAATTTCTCAACTTAAAACGCGAACAAATCCTTTTCGGGGAGGATGTCGTACTAAACAAGTTCGGTAGACCAAATAAGGCATTCGAATCGCGTGGCGGTGGCCGACTTCACCGAGGCCTCGCTAGGCGACTTAAGTCGAGATTCGGCACCGTTCAGCTGAAGTTCAGTATAGTGCGGAAATGTGTAGGCCTAGATTCAGTTGAGTTAGAAAACGTTTTTAAGAAAACTGTTTCGATATATTAGTGCGACTGTTAAGCTTTGTAAACTCGGTTGAATGATTTTTCGATTGAGTTAGAACGTTTTTAAGAAAACTGTTTCGATTTATTAGTGCGACTGTTAAGCTTTGCTTTGAAACTTAGTTGAATGATTTTGAAAGATATTTTCAATATGAACAGTAATCAATGCAACAGTAAAAACACAAAACACAAGCAATTTTAAAGTGATTCGAATACAACAATCCTACGTCCACTGTCCCGAAAAGATCAGGAGGCTATTTTATTATAATGAGTTAGTCTCAGTCGGTTTGTACACTGGACAAACACTGGTCTTGAGATTTATACTGAGCAAGTCTCAGTTTACAAGATATCAAACTTAAGTGTTTGACAAACTCTCCAACTGTGAAGAAGTCATTTACAATAAGGATCAGTTCAAAGATGAACTCCTTCGTTCTAAGCTACAGATATAGTCTGCTGAGCTTAGGTTAGAGGGAAATGAAACGAGAAAGTGGCTTCTAGAGCGACGAACGGTTAAGTATAGACTTTGAGTTCGTATTCAGTCGCTTGGATACTAGAGGCTTTATGATCTGATTCAGCTCGGTTCCCTATGAGCAAGTATGTCGCCTTTCGCTGGAGATTACTCTATGAAGTTCTTGCGGAAAGCTTAAGTCGTTTCTGAGTTGCTCGTGAATACTCGTGTGTTCTTGTATGTGTTGTGAGCTTCAATTTGAAATCTTCCCTCTATTTATAAAGCAGAGACATGGATAGATCCGTTGGAGATGACGATCCATGTGTCTCTCTCTTTTAGGTAGCTAACGGCTCTTTCAAAGTATGGTGGCAGAGTCTTTTCCCTCCATTTCTGGAAAGTTGTTGACTTGCAGCTTTAATCAGAAAGTAGACAGTTGGCTGCTAGTCATTGGTCGAGGCTGAAGAAAGTAGGTGAGACAAACAGACTTCAAGGTGGATCTGAAGCTGACTTCTCTATGCCTCGTATGACTCTGCTGATTTGACTTATGAGATATCCTAACAGTCAGAAGACTGTCTAGCCGTTGCTGAGTCTGATCTATGTTCAGTAGCATACTCCTGCTGAGTTCAGCTCTACTGAAGATCAACTCTAAGTTCAGTGAACTACTCCTGCTGAGTTCAGTTCTACTAACTCCTTTCAGTATACTGCTCCTGCTGAGTCTAGTACTACTGAGTCTTCTTCTTCTCAGTGCGAGGCCGATAGTCCGCCAAGAACCGGCGGACATAACTTGGCGCCCTGAACCATATTGAAGAGTGTCTACTGAGTATGAAACTCTCAAAGACAGAACAAGTAATTACAATAGAATGGTTCATCATTCAAAGTAGGGTTTTGGGATCTTCAAATCTACTGAGCACTAGGCTACTGAGTTGTACTGAATCATCTCCCAACAGTGAAGAACTAAAAATTATATCTTTGTGAATAAGTTCTTCGCTGGGTGTACTATTTGATTGCTAGAGCTTTCAATGCTTGAATGTTTTGGTTCCCGATGTCTTCTATGCATGAAGAATGTTCTCTATTTATAGTCTCGACTCGTGAATAGATCCGTTTGAGAGGGTCTAGACACGTGCCAAAAACGCCAAGAAAAATGACCATCTCGAATTTGAGTCTGACCAGGGGTTCAGTAGTGTACTCCTACTGAGGGTCAAGACTACGACTTCGCAAACCGCTCTCGCCGAGTCCAGGTTCTACCGACTCCCGAACACCTTTCGGATGTCTTGCTCCCGCTGAGTCCAAGAAGATCGAATCTTCACTCCATGGTACTGAGGCGGAAAGTCTACCGAGGTTCGGCGAGACGTAACTTCCGAGCCCGGGACCATGCTGAAAGCAAGTCTACCGAGTACGAAACTCTCGAGAGACCAAGGCGTCACAAATACACAGGAATGGTTCACCAATCAACATAGGGTTTTGAGATCAGCCAAATCTTCTAAACAGTCTACTGCTGAATCATCTCTCAACAGACAATGATATGATAATAGCTCTAACATGAAAGGTAACAAACAAGGCGTGCAAAATTGACTTTTAGAATTGAATCCTCGAGCATTTTATAATCCATGTGGTTTTCATAGTTTGAACTTAGTGATTTGTGACATGGCTAATTCATGCTGTAAAGCAATATCATTTTTTGGCGTAGGACAACGTATTTATTCTTTATTTGCTTCTTCTACAAAAAGATGGAAAATCTTATTATGTTAGTTTAACTCCAAAACCTTTGTCTCAAACGCGTTGAGAAAGCGCATTAAAAGTATTAAAGCTATTAGTTGAAGTTAGTGAAGACCCCAAAACAAGAAGTGAAGTAGAGTGCTTAGTTGAATATGAAATTGAGAATTTTGAGTTTTACTAGCAGTGAATATTTGGTATGACATTTTATCTGTCGTTAACTCAATAAGTAAGAGTTTACAATTTGAGAATATGCGTATAGATCTTACTATGGACAAGTTACAATGACTAATTTCTTTTTTCATGCTTAAAACTGAGAAAAATTTCAAGATCAAGACCAAGATCTACTTGATCTTGGTTGAAAATAGTTTTAATAGTTGAGAATAGATGGCCAAGATTTATTTTCAGAATTAAAACTATTAAAAGAGATGGCAAATGTTGAGACTAATAATCCAATTGATATACTTAATTTAATAAAAGAACTTGATTGTTTTCTTAATTCCTTCATTTCATATAGAATATTACTAACTATACGTATTATCCGTTGCATCTGTAGAGAGAAGTTTTTCTAAGTTAAAGATTTGAAAAATTATTTAAGAACAACTATGCCTCAAGATCGATTAAATGGATTAGCGATTTTAGCAATTGAAAATGATTTATTAGCTAAACTTGAATATAAAAGTTTAATAAGTAATTTTGCGTCGAAAAAGCAAGGAGTAAGTTTATTGTTTAATATTGAATTTTTCAGAAACGAATGCCTCATTTTAATATCTTGCCTTAGGCCCCCGAAAGGTTTGAGCTCGTACATCATAAACTTATATGTGTGTGTATTTGTAGACTTATATATATCCCCGTTTAGAAAATAAAAAGACAACTTAAATAAGAACTTGATAAATTAATTTATTGTCAAGTGTTATATTTAACAAGTTATGTGTATTGTTTGAATTCACATATTGATAATGACGTATATAATGGGTGTTTACAACTTAAATCTTAATTAAAGAATAAGTCACAATATTGTATTTTGTGTTTTTTTACTTTTAGTTAATTAATCTACACAAATTTTGCTTTTATAAAAATAAGATATTTTTAATGAGATGATTCAAAAAAGAAAGTAAGACGTGAATAATGGGACGGGGTTTCCCATGAACATAAAACTCGGTATTTGTATCTAGTGATATGATTTCTTGTTTGCAAATTGTACTATATACTAATTATCATTCAATTTGTTTTAGATCGTTCAACTAAGTAACTAAACACGACGAAGTTGCCTAGATTGAATTTGAAATCTTCACTGTTCGCCACTGCCGCTACCGACTACTACGTTTCTTCATCATTGAGTTTGTTGCCAAAAATTCAATTCATTAACTGAGGTTGTTGTCGTGGCATAAAAAATGTTGATTCAGCGCAGTTAATTTGTTGCAGAGTTATGCAATCAACATAATTCCGACAAATATACGCCAGCTTCAGTAATAAGCCAGTTAAATCATAAGTTGTGGTTTCTGGCAGAAAATTTAAAATTGGCTATCAACATTCAAACATTAATGAAAATAAATCAACAAATAATGATATGGGATCCACCTCCCAACAAAATATAGCAAGTTATATATAGTTCAATAAGTTTATCTTAAGACTCTCACGGAATAGGTAGTTGGAACTTGGAAACACAATCACCAAATCATTTAACTCCAACAAGCGTTTACGTGTTAGAATTTATTTCAATCATCTCAACAACATATTTACTCTATAATTCAATATATTATTTCACACTTTTGTAAAGGAAACACATAGAATAATTCAATTTTCAACTTCAACAATCAATTTTGCATTTTATAACTTTACGAATTTTATTTATACTTATTAAACTAGCTTTTATCAAATTATCGTGTAACATGTATTCATATACATAACAATATTTTATATAGTACTACCTTCTACATAAGAACCAAGGCTCGACAAAATCAGGAATCAATCTCATCTGTTGATTCATACAAATGGAGGGAGTATGCGCAACGGAAAGATAAATATGCATATACATAAAATATAAAAGAAGTATGCATAATGTCATTCTGAATTCATATTTAAATTTCACGGTAGATTTATCCTATATTAATGAATAAAATTGATTCTTAATAGTGTCAGACTCATACAATCTACTTCGTATTGTATATTATTGAATTTAGCTAAATATAATAGGATTTTTAAACTGTAGCGTCGTAACGAGGGAACCGTTTCCAAAAATTAACATGCTACAACACCAGAATCCGTCATAATTGAGTGCTTTCGCTTGCCCTACCTCCAACTTTTTTGATTGTATTAATTCTAGAAGAAATTGGCCACAGCACCCACCTACGAACTAACTTTGAAGGCCACACCAAACAAAGGCTGCCCAACTGGAAATTAAATGGCAGACAGCATACATTAAGGAGGGGAGGTACTTACAATGATTTGAAACTGATCGTGTATTCGTCAAAAGGAATTAAAAAATAAGTAACAAGTAAATAAAAAGCATAAATTAGACTGGATATTACATGGGATAGACAAAATGAAAATGGATGAGAACAAGCAAGTAGTATTATACTCCAGCTCAACACATTATGTTAAGCGTCTTCTTCCCCGAGGCCGAGCTGCCCCAAACTTCCTATCTTGTCCACAAATTTAGGCTTCCAAGTGGTCCGACCTTTAACGATTTCACCACCACCCTCCAATCGAAGCAAATGCTGGCACTCGACCAAACCAGGGCTCGGTGAGCTGCCGATAATTGAAGTGAGGGACTGCAGCATACTGTCCCTCATGCACTCCCCTTCTATACTCTAGAGTCATACCTGCAAGCTCATGAGTCTCCAGGATCTCTAATGGAGCACTCTGCGATTGAAGAAAGACACATTAAACCGAACTCGACTGGAACAGACAGAAATGGCAATAACCGGAAGAGTTCATAACAATATTAACAGCCATGTAACAGTATTCATACACATACAGATCATAACTGGAGTTGCCTTCAAATTATAGCACCACTTATATCTATCCAAGGAAAATCTACAGAAAAAAGCATTCGCAATGTTTAAGTTCAAGTTTGTGATTATTAGAAAGAACTAGAAAATGAGCGGACTCAGAATATCAGCGTACGTTCTAGAAATTACACTAACTAGAAGTTGAGAACAGTAGTGCAGATTTATGTGCATCTGATGACTAACGAGGTCTTCACAGGGAACACAACCAGAGTTTGACAAGAGAATTTATATCGAATCGGCTGTAAGAAATTTAAAATTATTCAAGTCTAGACAGAACTTCAGTTGGTTGACACACATACCAAGAGCAAGAGTTCATGAGTAATGCAAAGATTGTTCCAAGCACTCAAAGGGAATTTAACGGCTATTTATCCTGATTAAGTAAAATACGAGACAAAAAAATGCTCACCTCAAGAATCCAGCCAACATATTTTACATTATTTACATGTTGATTTATATCTAAATCACTCCATTTCGGCTGCAAAGAAAGGACACATGATTTAGGAAGTGGAACAAGAATTGATACTATGATAAAGGGACACATTGCTTACAGTCAAACCAGTACGAATATACTGAGCGGTATTTTCGTCAAGCTTCGATAGCTTCCTACTATCATCATCCACTAGTGGAGGAGAATCCACAAAATAGCTACCTATTTCTCCTCGGACCTCATCCGGGATTTTGGATAACCTCCGTGTCTCTTTGTTCATCATTACCCATACACTGCCATTATTCAAAAAAGAAAAAAAACAAAGTTATCAAAATATTTAGGTAAGTAAACAGGAATGCATGATCAAATCTAAAACAGAGGTGTGTTGTTTAACTCTACTACTCCAGGCTTAATTTCCATTTCATTTCACTCTAACTGAATCAAGTAGTGCACATTAAGTTCAACTTTCCTTCTCTATCTAGTTATCAGAAGAAAAATAACTGCTTCATCTAGTTAAAATCCCATTAATGTTTCATGAATAAACCAAATGTTGCTTTGAATAATTTAACATTTCCTAACCTTGAAGCTCTAGTTAATATCTCTCCAGTGCTGCTATCACGCACAAGCCAATCTCGACGCATACCATTCTTCCCCGATGCAGCAACCCAGGTATCTACTTGAACAACATCACCCCTGAAAGACACACACCTAAATCTGTCAGATTTGAAGAATTACTTATAATTATCTATTCAAACTTCTCCAGCATATAATAAGAAATCTAATTGTCAACAATGTCGTGAACAGAAACTTACCATGTAGGATAGCGATCAACAAGAACCTGCATTTTGGAAACCACCCAAATCAAATTCCTTTTACACATCTCTGGTGTGGAGCCAAAGCCATCAGCTAGCAGCCCAGCATTTTTTACATGATTTAGAGCTGTTTCCTGTAGAAAGACAGCAAATTCATTTACCAGATGCCACCAGAGTTTATTACAGAAATAGATAAACATAATAAAGAATTACAAACAATGAGTTCAAGCATGTACCTGCAAATGATTCATAAGTGTTTCTACCGAAGCAGTCCTATCAGCCCCCTATTTCATATGACCTAATACTGAAGTTTTGGCGAAAAACAAAACCATCTTGCACAATCTGTCCCAAACCAAAAGGATCAACAAGCATGTCTGCCCGTTTTGGCTTCCAATCAAGCATCATCCATTGCTTTTCTGCTGCCAAGAATATTGTAGTAATGGCAGCAAGAAGCATACTCCAGTCGGGCAATTGGTTGATGAATGTCCTCGGGGGAGGTGAACCATCTTCAGTCTTCAGATAATCTGTAGAGCCAACCTTAGTACCATTGACCTTGGGAGGGGCTTGTGCATTAGCCTTCACCTGTAATCTTCCCGAAGGTGTGGATTTTGATTTGGTAGTTGTTGCAAGAACATCAATGCTTGCAGGGACACTTCCAACAGCCTTCCCTGATGTTTTTCCAACAGAGTCTGAAGATGGGGAAGGCATGGGTAGAAATGCAGAAGTTGCAGCAGTGGCAACCATGATTAACGAGGCAGTAAATGAAAGGATAGGTTACGGTCGATAAGATATGATATCTCAGTTAACTCAACCACTAAGAGAAGGAGCAAACTAGATTATATATCACCAAAGTCCTTTCAAGAAAGCCATGTCCTCCCTGAATACCAATGCATTGTAAAAATCAGAATATAGTACTCCCTACTTTATACACACTGGGTACATTCTTTTTTACTCAAGTAGGTCGAGAAAAACAATGCGGACTCTCACATGACAGAGTACAAAAGAAATACTAAGGCAATAGAGAGTAAGCAGGATATCACAGCATTGGCTCATTAAAATTGTTCCTCCCCCACCACACACACACAGAGTCCCAGCTCTCAGACATGTAAAGCCAGAGAGTAATAACAAACTACAGAGATACATCAACAAGTAAATGATTCTACCATTGATAACCATTCATGCGTCGGCAGTCGGAAGCCAAAAAAAAGAAAAGCATAAATACAGACGACGAAGAAAAAAGAAAATTCGCGAAATTCAATAGAAACCAAAAGCAGATCTGAACATTCAACCACAAAAAACGACGCCTCCAATCAGAAGGCAATGCAATGAAATCCACACACAAGAGATAAATTCAAACACAAGAATAATCTACCATCCCGATCTCGATATAAGCAAGCAATAAGACGAAGTAAATCCCAAAGCATGGAAACCAAAGCCACACGCACCTTCACAGTCAAAAAAACCCAATAAAAGAACTTCAGAAATCAACGCGATCAGATGACCGAAAACACAATAACTAATCGGCAAACCCGTAGCACAACACCTGCGCAATTCTAGGGTTTGCAATCGCTGCCTTCCTCCTCAGCCTTGTTCAAATTTGGACTTTTTAGCTAATCACAAAGTTTCAAAACTAATTTTTTTCTTTTCGGGAGGTTTTTCGAACAGCACGGAAAAATCTCGAAGAGAGAGAGACAGGAGAGAGAAGCCAGCGCATTTGTTGGTGGTGGGCAATCGACTCCTTTTTATAGTAAGAAAAACAAAATGCAAGACTGACAACATTTAACTTATGCCTACCTGGGCCTCCCGCCTCTCGTTCAACTTCCTTATTTAATGGCCTCTTTTTTCCATTCGTTATGCCGAGATTGCCCCTGTTCCGTGCCTTTATTCCTATGCTAACCATCCTTGTTTAGATTGAACAACAAGAATTTACGACTCACATTTAATAAATTAAAGATTTGGGGATAGTTTGCAACAAATGCAGATAATGTGGATGTTTCGTAATTAATGCTTCTCTTTGGTAATTAGGTACCGGGTTCCAAATTCCGACAAAGTTACAAATATGTTAGTGGTTGTAAGTATTCAAATATTTTAATTTGATAAATTTAATACGAATTCTAAAACTTAATGATTTATAATTTTTGAATTTAAAAAAAAAAAAATCATGTTTTGATCCCCAATTTCTGCTAGCTATTAGAAAAAATATGGAGTATATAATGGCATCATTTTTGTTGATATATAATGACGTCTAACTGGAGCAGAGTAACCTCTTAAATCTATACGGCGTCGTAATTGCCACTTCTACTAAATTGTCTCCAAAAGGGCGAAAAATTGAAACGGAAGAACCATTAACTTCGATCAAAATCGACCATTCAGTTTTCTCAAAAAGGTTAAGCAACAGCCAACTCGATCAATACCGGCTGATATCATGTCCTTATATTTTATGAATATACATATTAATTTTTGTTTTCTATTTTATATTTTGAAAACACTTTTATTTCAATGTGATGTAGTCATCAATTTAGTACAAATTTCATTATACAACATATTCATCATTTATACATTAAATCTTTAATTTTTGAGTTAATTTTGTTTTGGGTTAAGTTCAATCAAATCAATTGTAAAAATCAGGTCGAATCAAAAATTGAATCTTAATGATTTTGGAAACACGAAAATCGTATCGATTTTTTTTTCAAATTTGCACTGAACTCATTCAGCATAGTCTGGCTCGGCTGATGTGATCGAATTGCGAACAACCTTAATGAATACATCTTTGTATATATCTAAATTGATTTTTTCATTCTCACTGGCAATACATTTAAAATACATTTAAACATTGATTTCTTCTCAGCTAATTTGCTACTATTTAAATGAATGATATGTTTCACGTGTAAAAATTATTACCATCATGATACATAAGATCGTATAATATATAATAATACAAATTGAGGCATAAAAAACTCTTAACTTATACTTGTGCACGAGTATCTGAAATTATAAATGTGTTCTATCTATACAAATTCATTGATTAAAAGGGTAGTGAAATTAACTACCCACAAATTACTTTTAGAGCTCATGTCATATTTTATTCAATGCGTAGGTACAAGTTAAACTGAAAAAAATCCATAATCGTTTATTTTTAACAGCCTACAGAATGTAAATATATTAACATATATTGAGTATAATTAAACAATTGTTCTAAATATGTATATTATTAAATATAAACTACAAACAAAACCTAAGATAATTATGTGGATAGAGTTTCATATGCTGAGAATTATTGGAGGGAATAATTTTTTTTTTATTATAAATCTAAATTAATATAAAGCCAAAAGACGTTTTAGCCACATCTTACTCTTAAATGCTATTCAACTAAATAAAAGCCTACAAATTACATTCAATTGTGGAGTATGCGCAAACACGTAATGTGATCCATGCTAATTAAATACTATAATTTTTTACTCGATAATTAAAAAAAGATCAAACAAGCTAGAAGTATGATCGTATGCCACATGGCATTCTTCGCTACTGCCGTGGATTTTTCCATCATGTTTGTACAAAATTAAGTCTTAACATTAAAAACTATACTTTTGAGTCTCGAAAAACATAGTGTCGTTTGGTTTGATGATTTCCATATGTTTGTTTGATTATTTTTTTCGGTGATAATTTTTCGAATTCAATTCTTGATTCAACCATTTCCTAATCTCCCTTCTCTATTTGCTACTTCGATTCTCTTTCTCCCTTTCTTTTATTTGTATTTTTATATTATCTCTCACTATATAAAATTATAATTTAGATTATATAAATAATGAGTGTTATATAATACTTATAATATATAATATAATGACATATGGTAATAATATCTATACGTAGTTAAATATATAGTTTAATATAACAGTCATACATTTAATATTCTCAATAAAATATTTGATGATAATAAATAATTTTTAACGTAATAAATATTTGTATAGTATTTAGTATGTGTAATATATTCCCTCCGTCCCGCCCGACTTGTCTTGTTTCTTTTCGGCACGGAGATTAAGATGAATAGGTGGTTGTGTGTAGATGAATGAGTGATTTTGTGTAAAGAGGTAGGTCTCACAAAGAAAAGGTGGGAGTTTGTGAAGTAATTATTTTCTATTTTAAGAAATAATACAAGTCAAGCGGAACAACTCAAAAAAGAAATGTGAACAAGAATGAACATCGACACCGTTATAATATACACTACAAAAATTATCAAATTTACCGACGGATTTACCGACGGAAAAGAAACACGGGTCGGCTTACCGACGGAATACCGACGGAATATGACTCATTAAACTTACCGACTGAATACCGACGTAAAAAAGCCGTCGCTATTTTTACCGACGGAATATTCCGTCGCCAAATTTCAATTTTGCCAATTATTTTTTTTATTTTATTACCGACGGAATATTCCGTCGGTAAATATATCGTTTTGATTTATTTAAATCGAAACTATAATTTATTTTTTGAGAAAATCATTAATTAAATTTACCGACGGAATATTCCGTCGGTAAATATATATTTTGATTTATTTAAATCGAAACTATAATTTATTTTTTGAGAAAATCATTAATTAAATTTACCGACGGAATATTTCGTCGGTAAATATATATTTTGATTTATTTAAATCGAAACTATAATTTATTTTTTGAGAAAATCATTAATTAAATTTACCGATGGAATATTCCGTCGGTAAAATATATATTTTGGATTTATTTAAATCGAAACTATAATTTATTTTTTGAGAAAATCATTTTTTAAATTAAAAAATGTTTACCGACGGAATATTCCGTCGGTAAATTTATTTTGATTTATTTTAAATGAATTTTTAATTTAAATTTATTAAAAATGTTTTATAATTTACCGACGGATAAATTCGTCAGAAGCCGTCGTAAACCCTAGATTAATTTACGGGCGGAGCGCGCGAATGCAAGTAATACAACGCAGTCTTCTTCGCTCGCTCGTCGCCGCCGCCGCCCGGAGCCGCCGTCCGTCGCTTCGCCGCCGCCCGAGCTTCCGGTCGCCGCTGCAGCTCGCCGCCGCATATCTCGCCGCCGCCGCCAAGCCGCCGCCTCGTAGACGCCGCTCGCCGCTCGCCCGCACGCCGCCGCGCAGCTCGCCGTCGAAGCCCCTCTCTCTCCAGTTACCCTACTACTTTTGTGATGCTTAATTCTTTGTTCAAAAATGCTTAATACTTTGTGAATGCTTAATACTTTGTTCAAAAATGAATGCTTTGATCATTCATATTTTGCCGCTCGTTGTGGAACAATCGAGATTGTTCTAAAATTTTGAATCAAATTATTAAAGCCGAAATGTTGCGAAGATGAAGTCCTAATTAGACTACACGAGACATGCCAACTAATGTGTATCTATCTATGTATGAGAAAGAGAGAGAGGATAAGTTACGTTGCACAATAATGAAATTTGTTTAATAATGTGGCTTGTTGTCATGGCCGTTTTTTTTATTGTAAAAAATATTTGATCCTTGTTGGGATTCATATAATAAGATTTATAGTGCCTCAAAATAATCTTAAAAACAAGACTTATATATCCAAGCGTTTATGTACAAATCGTAGATCATAGGTATAGTGTATAACATAACATACCATTTGTTATTAAAATAAATCATAACATCACACCAAATACTTTTTCTGAAGCTTGAACTCACAGAAACTCAATGAAAAACATTTGAGAAAGAGAGAGAGGATAAGTTACGTTGCCGGGATTCTTGAAATAATAGTATTAATAATTGAAGAACGGTGGATATTTAGAATGAGAGTTTGGTGTTTTAGTCACCCCATTTTCCGTCAAGAAAGGGTAATTGTGTTGGTTGGATTTATTCAGATATCATTTGTCAATCTTCTGAAAAAGAGTTATTTTTTGTTAATGAGTTGCCAATGTTGAAGCTTGTGTTTTATATGTTATTTGATCTTTCTATATTCGTAATGTGGTTTGTATACTTTTCATTTTAGCACACTCACGTTCTAGCTCTTGTTTTGGTGGTTTTTCGTAGCTCAACTTCTCTAACTATGCTTCGCGGATTGTTTGTTTTGATTGTTTAAATATAAGAATGTTAAATCAGGAGATTGATATGATGAGAACCTAAGAACTAATACCCTTCATCTTACTTATTTAATTTTGGATCCCTTTTGCATAAAGATATAAGAATTGAAATTTAATGTCCTATTTCTTCTTCTTACATAAAAATCAACTGTTAGTTCCTACACTTGACAATCCATAAAAAAATTTCAAGAAAACAATCTTATTTAAATAGCACCGATTAGTTGATTGATTATAAAGAGTCAAATGACAACAAATTTCGACAATAATTTTTCTCACTAAAGACATACCAAGGTCGAACTTCTCTTGATAATCAACTTGTTTCTCCATTCGTACAATCGGGATTTGAAATAATGAGTCGTTCGTGGATGTATACACGGTGGACAATAGACGGTTCATTGAATCCTCAATTTGTGAATGGCATTGGTGCTTTCATTGATTGGGCAAGTAGCCGGACAAATTATATGGACGGGGAAAAATTAGATGTCCGTGTAAAAATTGTAAGAATAAGGTGTTTTTGACTACACAAGTTGTAAGAGAGCACGTTTATATGAAGGGATTCGTTAAAAATTATAAAGTTTGGTCATCTCACGGGGAGAAACACGTAACCCTAAATGAACAAGCTACGAGAAATGTACAAAATGACACGTCGACCTCCTATCAAATGATGGTAATGGATCATGCCGGGCCAAATTATAATGATGCGGATATTGAGGAGTCACCAAATAATGAAGCAAACAAGATCTATGAAATGTTGCGGCAATGCACACGGAGTTGTGGCCCGGTTGTGAGACCTACTCACAATTGTCTCATGATAGCGTATGATGAACTTGAAGGCCGAGAATCATATGTCGCAAAGGGGCTATGACAGGATGAGTCAAATGATTAAGGATATGCTTCCCCAAGGAAATTTGATTCCTAATAACTTCAACGAGTCTAAGAGATTGCTTAGTGGCAATGGGGTTGCGGTAGAGAAGATTCACCGTTGTCCAAATTCGTGCATGATCTATTGGCGTGAAGATAATGAACTCGGAGAGTTGTAAGTTTTGCGGTACCTCGCGATATTTAGACTACAGATCCGAAATCTAGTAGGAAAGGGAAGAAAAAATTAGTGGCCGCTAAGAAAATGTACTACTTTCCTCGTATCCCCTGGACTCCGGCGGATGTATGCATCTAATGCAACCGCTTCTCATATGCGTTGGCATGCTTCATCGGTGGACGATGGAGTGATGCGTCATCCTACGTACTCTCCAAGCATGGAAGCACTTGGATTCGACGTTTCCCGATTTTGCCTCGGAGATTCGCAATGTTAGATTAGGTCTTTCTACCGACGGTTTTCAAACATTTACTCAATTTGGAAAACAATACTCTTTGTGGCCGTTATTCTAACTCCTTACAATCCGCCCTGGCATGTGCATGAAAGATCAATTCATGTTTCTCACGGTGTTGGTGCCTGGACCTCGAAATCCAAAAGATAACTTGGATGTCTTTCTACGGCCGTTGATAGCCGAATTATTGAACCCGTGGGAACATGGCGTGTCTGCGTATGATGTTTCCAAGAAGCAAAATTTCAATATGCGAGCTGCTTTGCTATGGACCATATCTCGACTTTCCGGCCTACTCAATGTTGTGCGGATGGAGTACAGTGGGAAATTCGCATGCCCACGGTGCATGGAACAATCGATGCATTTTATCTTGAGAAGAGTGGTAAGATGTCGTGGTTTGACAATCATAGAAAGTTTCTACCACTAAGTCATCCTTTCGACGAAATAAGAAGGCTTTCCCGAAAAATAAAGTTGTAGCACGTTCACCCCCTGACATTAGAACAGGAGAAGATATACTTAGTCAAATTGAAGCTTATGGTTTTGTGAAAGTCACCGAAGACTACGATGGTATTAACAAATATGTCTCTAAAGAAAATGTTACGGGATGGAAGAAAAGAAGCATATTCTGGGATCTTCCTTCTTGGAAATTCTTGTTGCTTCGACACAATCTCGATGTCATGCACATTGAGAAGAACGTGTTTGATAATGTGTTCAACACTGTCCTAAATGTGACAGGAAAGACCAAAGACACGCCGAAGTCTAGGGCAGAGTTGAATACATATTGTGCTAGACCTGAACTGAAGAAGCTTAACGAGAGTGACAGACATTTTGCGGTTTACCGACGGAATTTTCCGTCGGTGTACGGTGAATTTCTTGTAGTGATATAAACATTTTAAACTTTTTTTTTTCTCAAATTAAACAATAAAAAAAATGAGATGACTCAATTATCTTTATGCATGATTCTAAACTAAATAAGTAAACAATTAAGCAACCATTCATTTACTTTCTTTATGTTTCCCTTTCTTAATTCATTTCGCTTTCGCTACTTGATAAACGATCCCTTAGGGTTGGAGTGATATAACGTGTATCGTGTTGGGCATTGCACTAGTGAATGCTTTAATATGGGCCATACCTAATAATTTGTTAATCAAACGACGTAGGGGTCATTTGTCACCTAATTTAACAAAGGTGGTGCCAGCCTCTATGTTAGCTTTTTGGCCTTTAATTGTGTAGCCATGTGTTGTATTATAATGGATGCATTCTTTTTGCTTACTATGCATATGATTATGTTTATTGAATTCAAGCTGCATAAGTATATTGCGTAATGCAATTAAATTTGTGGTCACTTACAAGCCCCTTGATATCAAGTAACACGATTTATTTTATAATTAATTATTAAATTAACGAGAAAATCTCATCCGTTATCGGGTTTTTGTATTAAATGAAATCCTTATAAGTTTGAATTTAAATTCGGTCACGCAGGCGCGGATGGTCCAAGGGAGGTATTGGATATTGGTGACTCGCAAATCAGCTAATCGGCTCATTAAGAATATTAATAGTATTTTTATAAACTTTTTTTTTAGTTAATTTTATGAAACTTGGCTATGATCGCTCATGTACGAATCTATTTGATCAATGTTCATGCATGCTTATCCACTAACGCCATATTGAAATAAATAATTAGTATTATCAAACCTAATTCATTTATTAGATGTGAATAGAGGTTGCTCTCTATCGCTAGGATTAGGACGCAAATAACCAATATATATATATATATATATATATAAGGGATGATTCAATAAGGAACACCCCCTTAACGAAGGAATTAAGAACAATTATCCACCTTCTATTATGTGAGATGTAGGGTTGAGATTAGTAGTTATATTATTTAAGCAAAATTAAAGAAAGATCCAAATTTATCAATATCCGTATCCATCCATCTCTCCTCCCTCTCCCTGATTTTCTCCTTTCTCTCACTCTTCTCATCACAAGTTCTCTCTCTTCTCTCTAGCAGAAAATCACAAGTTCTGTTCTCTCTCTTCTCTCTCGCTATCTCTAGATTCGGAAGAATAAATTACAAGTTCTCTCTCTCTTCTCTATCGCTATCTCTAATCTGGAAGAATTAAGAAATCACAGGTTCTCTCTCTTCTCTCTCTCTCTCTCTTAATTTATTTTCTTCCTCGCTTACGAGCTCTTCGCCGAAGATTAAGACGACTACACCGTCGCCGGAGATGACTCCGATTTTCAAGAGTGCCGCTGGTGAAAGTCGTTCGCCACCGCTTCTCCGCACAGTCGAGCGCCGCCGCTTCTCCTTCTCGGCACAGTGGAGCATCGCCGCTGGTGAAAGAGTGAAACACTTGGCCTCAGATTTCTCTCTCTGGGCCAATTGTGGAAAAAATTGATTGAAATAAAAAGGTTGGACATGGAATTGAAGAAGGATTCATGAGTGTTCATGATTTTTGGGTTGTGTTTTGTTATGATGTTCATGGAATTGGGTCAGGAATTGCTGGGTTATGAAACTGGATGCTGTTTATTTTATTTGGATGTTAATGGAGATTACATTTTGCATAAATTGATTGAGATGATGAGGGAATTGATTGAGATTCAATTTTGTTGATTTCAATTACTCAAATCCTTAATCTTGTAGTTTTTAGGATTAAGATTGAGATTTAGAGTTTGAATAATTGATTGGAGTTGAGGAATCGACGATTTTTTGGAGTAGAGATGCAATTCCTCAGTTCCCTGTCAATTATTGGAATTTAGGGTTTGTCGAGTACATAAAAAATAAAGTGTATAAAATTTACGAATAAAGTGCATAAATTAAAAATGAAGTGCATAAAAAATACGAATAAAGTGCATAAAAAATACGAATATGCACTTTATTCGTTTTTATGCACTTTATTCGTATTTTTTATGCTCGAGGGGGCGAAAAGAAGAAAAAATGACATTAAATCTCTATTTCTCCAAAATAGAATGAAAAAAGCATTATGAATAAGATAATAAAGTGAAATTGACTATAATATACTTAATGATATAAAATAAAAATAAAAAATACCTACTTTAAATACAACCACATATCTAATAAAATGAAAGGTTGTGATGTGTTCCTAATTCCTTCATTAAGCATGTGTTCCTAAAACTCATATATATATATATATATATATATATATATATATATATATATATATATTATTGCAGCGTGCATAGATTAGATGATATATAAGGATGAACTTGATTTCAAAAGTCCGTTCACATAAAATACCTAGAAATTGACTCATTGAAGAGAACTTAATCTTTTATTAATCAGTATTAGTTAAAGAGTCCATTAGCTATTTAAGAAATAAAGAATAATAAAAAGACTCATATGATACTCAAATACTAATGAGAGTCTCACAACGAGTCAAGTATCGAAAACTAAAGAAGTTACGAAAATGTCTTAAAATATTAAATAAACGCACAATTGCACATAAAACGCAATTCCGACCCAAAAGAGTTGAGATATATAATTGGACTATGTTAGCCCAATAAGAACTTGGGCACTTTCCAAGTAAAAGCCCATTTCACAATTAGTGTGTTTTTGCATGAACTTATTTTAAACACTTATTAAACAATTTTTTTAGTGTTAGCGAAAAACTTGTTTTCTGCATCAGTTTTTTAAACTAAGTAGCTAAACTACTTAATTAAAAAATTTATTTTAAGCATTAATAGAGATGCTTTTGGTGTTTAAAGCAACATAATTTTTGAATTTATCAAAAACATCTTTCTTTTTATATTTATCACTAAAACCCCTGATTTTGCTTAAAAATAATTATTTTTAACTTTAAAAAAACAAATAAGAAGTGTTTCTAATAAACATTTGCAAACACAAGTCCTTATATCTTTTTGTGTCAGGGATAAAATTTATGGCTCTTAATTGGAGTACACACCAGTAAATACTATTTTATACATTGTCATTTGTCATGTAATATAGAAAATATAGTTAATTAATTATTAGCCAATTAGACTTACTGAAATCCAATATAGTGTATGGATTTATGGATTTTTCAAATTGATTAGCCCTAGTCTCTTTTGGTTCGTGGCCCACAAACCTAGATTAACCCATTAAGTTAATCTAGTCTATTTGTGTGCGCTTGATCCTAATACACTTGAAATGATTTTTCTCGGATTGAGATCACGAGCCAATCACTAAATCGATATTGGACTTCAGTCCCGTAAATGGCTCTTGAATCCTTTTATTAACAAAGTGAGCCCGACTGAGTCTTAATCGATAGTGCGTGGGAAGTAAGCTATTTATTTAGCTAGAAAATCTTTTTAATAAAATAGTGATAACTGAAGTTCTGACGTTTAATGTTGATCTACTGGTTTCGGATCGATAAAAAAGTTATGATTCTTTGGAATACTTTTATGTCGAGTGATAGATAAATATAAGATGCAGAAAGTAAGAACACACATATTTATAGTGGTTCGGAGAATCAAACTCCTACATCCACTCTCTGCCTCGACGGATATTCACTAACTTCCTTGAAGAACGACAAGATCCATATCTTAAAAACAATCAATCTAAAAATCTGTCAAACTATTAATCTTTCTATCAATCAAATTATCAATCTTGAATCTATCTATCTAAAAAGAATAGGTTTCGAGTTTTTGTCTAGCTAACTAGAGTATGAAAAACTCCTAATTCCAAGTTCAAGATAAGAACGTGAATTACTTGGAATATGGTTAAAAGGGGAATATCTAAGTAAGAACTTAAGAGTATGAAGACTAGAGCTTCAAGAGAATAGGTTTCAAATGGATTGTCCAACTAACAAGAGTATGAAAGACTCTAGATTACAAGTTCAAAACATGAACAATAAAGTACTCTGAATATGGATAGAAGGAGAATTTCTAAGTGAAAGCTAAGAGTATGAAATCAAGACCTTATTCTTGCTTTGAGAGTATGAGCGCGTTTGAATTCCCGTAACCTCTCTTGAATAAGAGGTCTTTTTTATTTATAGGCAAGGAGGAAGAGATCAGTTGGATAGAGATCGACTTCCCATTGCCTCCCAACTTCACAACGGTCTTAAGACTATATTCACTTTGACCCATCGCTTTTGATTGGTCAATTCTAATTTGGTAGTTGGTTGTTTCTGTTGGTCATCGTCTTTGAATTCCATACCCTGTATCTCGTACATTAATTTGTAGACAGGGACAAGACAGATACTGAAGTGAAGTCTTTGTCCCAAGCCTAAGTTCGATCCAGTCTGACTAAATTCCGAAAGCGTAAAGCTAAGCTAAACTATTTCTAACATGAACTACTTCAGTCTACCTATGCATACTCAGACTGGATCTAGTCTAAGCCTATAAATATACTTGTTCATCGATCAAAATGAGTTTGAGATCATTCAAAACCCTTTATTTCCCAACAACCCCTCTGTATAATACAACTGTTATCCTTTTGTAGGATAAGATGTGTGTGCGCCGTTTATTCTTTGTGAGTGTGAGCGTGTTCTTCGTGTATCTTCTCCGTTTGTGATAACTATTCCTTCATGTGAACCTTTCTACCTTAGTGGTGTAATCCAAATTGCTTTATGGCTAGAAACGAGACCTTTGTGATCCAACATTGGTGGTGTGTCATAATGCCGAGACCTGGAGATCGAGATGAAAACAAATCGACGAGACGAGATCCTAACAGTGATATCGGGAGCCAAGGGTGTTCATCGTCGAATCTGTGTTGCCGGCTAGCCTCGTGCGTGTGTTGCACAATTTTCTGTGTGTTCTTTATCTTAATTGCAACGTAATTTTTGATTATTTTCTGCTGCATATTGGGAAAAAAAAAACTAACAAATAATGTCAAAAAGAAACAAGGGGAAAGGTTAGAACATAAAGTATAAAGGGGATGAAAATTGTGTCTCTTCTTTGAGAGACCAGCACAGTCCGCGAATCTGTCTCTCTTCTGCGTGTGTCGCTGTGAACCTTGGCCAAATTCAACGAGTCTGTCTCTCTACTGCGTGTGCGCTGGTCGTGTCTATTTCTGGCGTGTGTTGCCCCATTCAAAGCGTATGTCTCCCTAGTTCCAGCCTCTGTTGCCATCTGCCTGAGTTGGAAGATTTGCTTTCATAGTTCCCAAAATTGAGTCTCAGTGACTTATTGATTTAGCCAAAGTGAGCCTAGACGTCTTATAGCCCGAGTCTAGATGGCGTGTGACGTGTGCTCCTCGTTGTTTCATGATTCCGATAAAGCCATCAATTAATATTCGAGGGTGGAGTCTTGTTGCTGCTATGTGCAATCGAACCAGACTGTCATTATCGATCTCAATCCAGTTCATCTAAGTGAGGTAATACGGGATTTCAGCTGGAAATCCCACTCTGGTCATTAGCTGAACCTCTCCGCACTTTTAATTTTTAGAAAACTGTCAACTGGTGCAGTTTAGGATTGGGATTTTGTGCTGGTAGAATTTTTAGGATTATTTGCTTGTGTGATTTAATCATGTCTTTGTGATCTCCATTCATTACTTTGTGGTCAATCGCTTTCATTGTTGTGGTTTTTTGTGCTCTGTAAATTTTTGTGTGCTTTAATGGCTTCATTTACTATTGATGTCGCTTCGTTTAATGGTAAGACATATTTTCACATTTGGAAAAGGAAAATAAAAGCCATTTTAATTGAAAAACATATTTCTAAGACTACATTTATCAGCGTAGAAAGAATCAGTTCAGTCGCCTCATCCATATAATAGCAATAATAATAATAAAAAAACAATACAAGATCAGGAAAGAGGGTGGGGAGGACGCGTTAAAATATTAATTGTGTTATAATTAAAATTTGATTATATCTTTTATATGTAATATTAAAATAAAAATTATACCAAAAATTCATGATTTTGCATCCTCAATAAATAGACACCAATATTGATAGATGTTATAAAATACGAGTAAATGAAATATGAGAAAATAAATGAAACAAGAATACAAGAATTTACGTGGTTCGGTCAATAGACCTACGTCCACGGGTAGAGGAAAGAAAATTCACTACAAAAAGGGAAAATACAAATTCGGGTCTGTAGAATATGTTCCTAGACCTAAAGACTAATTCTTAGATGTATACAAAAATAATGAGGGAATCTATCTATTTATAGATGAAAAATTAATGATAAACTTCATTAGTTATCCGATGTGGGATAAGACTCAATTTCCTTTAAGGATTAAGATTTGAGCTATATAATATAACAAATCTCCACCTTGGCGAAAATTCCCTAAAAAATACAAACAAACTCCAACCACGATATGAAAAACTCCACCTCCTACACAAAACCCCTAATAACTCATCAAGTAAGGCTAACTAAGTCCAAGCAATGCTTGAACTTAGCAAAGGGAAGCACATTTGTCATCATATCTGTAGGATTGTCATGAATATTGATTTTACTCACAATTATATCACTAAGAGCAACAACTTCACGTATAAAGTGATAACGCACATCAATGTGCTTAGTCCTCTCATGAAATCTGATCTTTTGTGAGACAGATAGCACTTTGACTATCACAAAAGACGGTAGTAATCTGCAACTCTTTCTTCAACTCCCCAAACAAACTTTTCAACCAAAATAGCTTCCTGACAAGCTTCTGTGATGGCCATATATTCAGCCTCCGTAGTGGATAATACAACTGTGCTCTGCAAAGTAGAATTCTAACTAATAGCATAACCATCAATGCTGAAGATATAGCCCGTAAGAGATCTTCTTTTATCTAGATCATCGGCAAAATCTGAATCAACATATCCAACAACTCCATCACTAGTCTTTCCAAACTTCAGACAAACACCACTAGAACCTCTCAAATAACGAAAAATCCAATGAACTGATTCCCCAGGATTTGCGTGGTATCTGCTAAAAACATTCACATCATGTGCTAAATCCAGACGTAAACATACCATATCATACATGAGTGACACAACTGCACTAGAATATGGAACTCATGACATGTAGTCAACCTCCTCATTTGACTGTGGCGACAAAGCAGATAGTAACCGGCTTTGCATTCTGCACGTTGAACCGATGGAGAACTTTTTCAATATATGTAACACCCCAAAATTTTACCTAAATAAATAAATAAATAAATAAAATGCATTTGCA
Organism: Lavandula angustifolia; assembly: GCA_028984105.1. Classification (NCBI taxonomy): domain Eukaryota; kingdom Viridiplantae; phylum Streptophyta; class Magnoliopsida; order Lamiales; family Lamiaceae; genus Lavandula; species Lavandula angustifolia. The sequence goes on along the minus strand of JAPVEC010000041.1, from coordinate 17,779 downwards.
TTTCATGCATAATATCATGGGTTTAGTTAACGTAAGTCGCGCCTTAGAAATTTAAATGAAATATTAAAGCATTTATCTTATTTGTCATTAAATCATTTTTATTAGGTAAATTTATTTTGAACTTTGAATGTATTTGTTTGTATCATATTATGATTATATGATTTATTTATATATCTAGATCATGTTAGAATTATTAGTTAAGAATAATATTTATTATTATATTAAGTTATTAAGAGATATTTTGAAATTATATTTTATGAATAAAATAGATATTATATTTGAGATATACATGTTTTAGGAAAGAAATCTATTTTTATCCAAATCCTAATTTATCTAGGATTGAATGTCTTATATGGTAAGTGAATAGAGTAAATTCTATATAAATTATATATGGACGAAAATAATTATGGATAAAATATATTTGATATCTTATAAGATTAGGGATCTTTAGATAATGATTTCTAGGCCTATAAATACCCCTTTAGTCGCTCATAATATAACATCACATAAACTTTTCGAAAATCTGCCAGCATACCTGCGAATTGTTTTAAGAATTATTCACGTACCTTCCCGACATCATATCATCGTTAAATTTTAGGAGAAGCTTCATAGGTATGTCTAGTATACTTAATAATTTTTGTATAATTTTTCAAGCATTCTAAGTAATTGTTTAAAATTGTTATTAGTAACCTGCCAGTTTTTGACAGAATGTTCATGAGCTTGATAGGAAAATTGTTTTTCATATTTTCTTTATGTTATTTTCGGCCATGTTGAATATTAATAGAATATAATACATGTTAGGCCATTCATGTTAAAAATATAGAATTTTTAGGATATGTGTACTATTTATTTGTTAATTTGTTTCTTGATGTGTCCGATTCTATTATGTCAATTCTTTGGTTGTTAGAAATGTTTAAGTTTCATGAGAATATAAGCTGTCTTGCCATTTACTTTTTCTGCCGAGATTTCCAGAGCCAATTACTCGATCTTAAAAATTCTAGAAAAATTATAACGATGAAATTTAGGATGTCTTTAAGGTCTCTGTAAAGTTTCGTGATTTTTGGACAAGTATTTATATTTTTAAAGAATTTTCACTTTTATGCTGCCCAAAAACCCTGCATTCGGGATAGAGCTTAGTAAAATATTTATATCTCACTCCAAACAAATTTTTTTGATTTGATTCTTTTTCCTAAATACTCTATACACGTAGTGAGTTGTAAAAATATTTATTTTGTATTTTTAACGTGCTTGTACGAAAGCAGTTTAATAAAAATGTCCGGGTAGTCAGTCAGAGCATGCATTTTCGTATTCGGTTTTTGAGTGAAAAATGATCTGTATATTCTGAATACATCACTTATCTATATGTTTTTAAATTTTAACATGATATTTCTACATATGTCTCATAGATGTGTATTAAATCTTAGAATTTTTAAAGTACTTCTTGTCCTTGAACCGTATAGATAAAGGACAGTAGGTCAGAAACCGACCCCGTTAGCACAACAGATATTGTTTTGGTTATAATTTTTAAAAGACTTATCATTTTGATTTGAAACCAAATCGGGTGTGTTTTAGATTCATTAAGGAATCTTTATTTCGAAAATTAGAAGTTTTGGAATAAATTCATGTTCTGTGGAACACTTTTAAAATAGGTATTCTGCACGTGTTATGATTAATTGTTTCATGCACATCACGACATTAAGACTCGATATTTTCATGTTAGGATTGGCGCGACGGACTTAATCCATTGATATACATCATTTTTTTATTCACTCAAAGAGGTTAAGGTGGGGTTTGTTTTTCATTATCCTTATTATACACTATACTGTTTTTCTCATGCGTTATTCAGTACAGGCAGGCCTTCGGGCAATTCATAGCAGAATGACCTTCGGGTGTATCACAATAGTATAACCTTCGGGTTAGCCTTCGGGCAATTCATAGCAGAATGACCTTCGGGTGTATCACAACAGTATAACCTTCGGGTTAGCCTTCGGGCAATTCATAGCAGAATGACCTTCGGGTGTATCACAACAGTATAACCTTCGGGTTAGCCTTCGGGCAATTCATAGCAGATTAACCTTCGGGTTAAGCCTCCGGGCTAGCATGTCTAATTTCTCATGTTAAATCATTTATAGTTTATAGTTTGGATAATGGTTAACCCCACTGAGTAGTCGTACTCACCCCTATACATTTTCACCTTTTCAGATCATGGTCCGGCAGGTGCTTGAAGTGGTGGATGGTGATGGTCACACAAGAAAGAATCTAAATCACTTTTTACAGCATTAACTTAGTTTTTCTAATGAACTATGCATTTATTACTGTTTATTTTCGTAAACTAGATGACACACATATTTTTGATTCAAGACTTCCGCTATTTTGAAATGCATTAAAACCTTATTATTTTTATAAATCTATTAAATTAAGAAAATTTAAATGTTATGCACGAGGTGACGTCCCCTTAAATGTTATGAAAATTGGGGCGTTACAATATACCCTCTCTGGCTTAGCCATAATGTACTAGCTTTTCTATCTCTAATAATCTTCATACCAAGTATCTTCTTTGCAGCTCATAAATCCTTCATATCAAACTCAGCATTGAGTTGGATCTTCACTTTCTGTATTTCCTCTAGACTATTCGCAACTATCAACATGTCATCGACATATAGTAGGAGATAAACAAATGACCCATCTTCACCAACTTTGTAGTAGACACAACTATCTGAAGCACTTCCCTTAAAGGCATGAGTCATCATAAAGTGATCAAACGTCTTATACCACTACCTCAGTGGCGCCCCGGACCAGTAGAGAGATTTCTTCAAGAAACATATATAGTCTTCCTTCCCAACAACTGGTGTGTCCCTTAAGGCTATTGCATGTAGATGTCTTCCTCTAGATCTCCATGAAAAAATGCGATCTTCATATCAAGTTGCTCAAGCTCTAAATCATGCATAGCACCAATATCAAGTAAAGCTCGTATTGAAGTATGCTTCACCACCGGAGAAAATATATCATTGAAGTCTACATCGAGAATTTGGCTATAGCCGTTAGCTACCAATCGCGCCTTGTATTTTACATCTTCAACTCCTAGTGTGCCTTCCTTTTTTTTAAACACCCGTTCGCAGCGATCGACTTTCTTGCCTTTAGGTAGCTTCACTAGGTCCCATGTACCATTCTTGTGAAGCGATTCCAACTCCTCTTGCATAGCACCAATCCATTTTGCAGAATCTTTTGAAGTAATTGCCTCTTTGTATGAGGAGGGTTCCTCACAAGACTCAACTTCCTCAGCCACATTCAAAGAAAAAGCAACCAAATTACTTTCAGTAAGTCTTTCAGAACGCTTTATCACACTTCTTCCTCTATCTTTTGCAATGCAGTGCTGTGGAGCTTCAGGTTGTGGTTCATGATCTGAAATCGAATCTTCTTCAGAAGTTGCCATAGATTTTGATTCGATCTCCCCCTCAACTTGTGAACTAGGTTCTTGCGGAGCATTAATGCAAGAGTCTTTAGGAGCTGCAACGTGTATCATCGAACTTTCATCAAAGATAACATCCCGGCTGATAATAACCTTCCTTCTTTCTGGACACCAAAGTTTGTAACCTTTCACGCCATTCTTATGGCCTAGAAAAATGCACTTTTTCGAACGAGGATCCAATTTTCCCTCCACATCATGAACATATGCTGGACAATGAAAAATCCTCAAATCAGAATAGTTTGGTGGAGTACCAGACCATACCTCTTGTGCAGTCTTCTTGTCAAGTGCAGTAGAAAGAGAGATTAACAATATGTCAAGCCAAATTTGTTGCTTGACCCAAAAAAGTCTTGTTAGACCCGGAATTGAGAAGCATACAACGCACCTTCTCCATCAACATTTTGTTCATCCATTCGGCTACACCATTCTGTTGTGGAGTATGACGAACGGTGTGATGTCTCACAATCCCTTCAGCCTTGGATAGAGGATTAAATTCGTCGGAACAAAATTCTAGACCACTGTTTGTATGAAGACGTTTCACAGACCTCCCTATCTGCTTTTCTATCATAACTTTCCACTCATTGAAAGTGAAAAACACTTCACTCTTCTGCTTTAGGAAGAAAGCCCAAACCTTTCTAGAGTAATCATCGATAATAGTCAACATATAACGTGTGCCTCTATTGGAGGGTACCCTAGACAGACCCCAAACATCAGAGTGGATGTAATCCAGAATACCTTTTGTATTGTGTGTTCCTTTAGAAAACTTAACTCCTTTTTGCTTACCCAAAAGACAATGTTCACAAAACTCCAATTTACTGATTGCCTGTTCATCAAGAAGTCCTCGTTTGCTCATCAATCATCCCATTTTCACTCATGTAGCCAAGACGTAAGTGCCACAATCTAGTTACCTCACCGTCGCTTAGTGAATTGGTAGCTACTGCGGCGATCTCCCGTGGACGTGCAGGCTAGAAAGACATGCAAATTTCCAGTTCTTCTATGTCCCTTCACCACTATAAGAGAGAATTTGCTAACCTTCGAACTCCATTTTCACCAACGGACTTGTACCCTTTAGCCTCAAGGTTATTGAGTGAGATGAGATCTCTCTTCAAGTCGTACGTGGTTCGACATCTCCAAGTGTTCGAACCACTCCATCGAACATCTTAACTTTGATGGTTCCAATCCACCTGTAACCTTGCAGGGTGCATCGTTTCCCATAAGCACAAATCCTTTCATAATTGAATCATATGTTGAGAACCAATCCCGATAGGTACTCATATGACATGTGCAACCAATATCTAGAATCTATTCATCAAGATGCTCACGAACCAAGTTGGCGACAACTAGAAGATCACCGTCACTCGAATCTTCATCGGCTACTTTGGCTCTCCAATTTCTTATTCCTTTTCTTTTTATTTGTGTTTTCCAGATGTATCACCACAAGCCTTGTCATTTGGATTCTTTTGGTTCTTCTTCTCTAACTTCCAGTATTTAGATTTAATGTAATAGGGCTTGTGGCAATAATTACACTTAATGTGAAAGTTCCTTGATTTTGATCTCCTTTTCTTTCACCACCAGAACTTTTTTTCTTGTGGCCTTCCTCGAACAGCAAGACCCTCTCTAGAATCCTCAGAATTACTAACAAGTTGATTCATCTTCTCTTTCTTGAATAAGGCATTAAAAACTTCATCAAGCGACAGAGTATCACTACTATACAAATAGTATCACGAAACGTACAATAGGATAAAGGTACCGAACATAATAACATCAAAGCTAAATCCTCATCATCATACTTAGCTTCTAAAGCTTATAAATCAGCAACAGTTTCTTTAAATGCTGAAATATGCTCTTGTATAGAAGTACCTTCTACATATGATGAGAGTAAATATGTTGCTTTAGATGTAGCTTACTTGTGAGACTCTTGGTCATGCACAATTGTTCCATCTTTAGCCATAGTCCAGCAGCGGTTGTCTATTTCAAGACATCCTGTAGTATTTGATTTTATAGATGAAGGTGTATGTAGGAGAGAGCATTACGATCCTTCATTTTCTTCTCCTCGTGTGTCGACGAATTGGGCATTTTTTCAAATCCCAACAAAGTCTTATCCAAATCCATATGAGCGAGAATTGTGCGCATCTTCACTTGCTGTAACAAAAATCTGATGTTCCGATCCAACAACGGAATATCGTACTTCATACTCGCCATCCTAAACCCGAGGTCGTAACCTATGTTGATTGGTGAACCATTCACTGATTCAAAGCTAAATCCAAATCAATTGGGCCTTGTTGGGAGATGATTCAGATTGTTGTTTAGTTGTTAATGATTTGGTTGATCCCAAAACCCTATGTTGATTGGTGAACCATTCCTTTGTAATTGTAACGCCTTGTCTTTGAATTTTTCGGACCCAACGAGACTCCCTCTTCATGGTCCGGCTCGGTAGTTCCTTTTGTTGTCCTTCGGTAGACTATCTGCCTCAGTGCCATAGAGTGAAGATTCAGTAGTGCTGGACTCAGCAGGAACAACATACTGAAAGGTGTTCAGGAGTCAGTAGAATTGGACTCAGCAGAGCAGCATCGAACTCGTAGTCTTGACCTTCGGTAGAGTTGAACTCGGCCGGGAGTATACTCATGCAACCTATGGTCGGGACTCGAAGAACGGCATATCGATTACTTTAATCGAAAGTGGACTTCAATGTCATTCTCGTTGAATTGTCCGAGGTCATACAACCGAGAAAAGTCGGCTCCATGATCAACCTTGAAGTCTGCAAGTGTCTCCACTTTCTGTACCTCGACCAATGACAAGCAGCCAGCTGGCAAGTCTTCGACATAAAGCTGCAAGTCAACCACTTTCACGAAAAGAAAGGGGACTCTACAGAATTAAAAAAGAAGTCGTTTGCTACCTAGTTATAGAGTGACGCGTGAATAGTTCGTCTCCAACAGATCTATTCACACTCACGCCTATAAATAGAGGGAAGGTCATGATCTTCAAAGTCGATCGTGTTCAAAGTCGCACTACATGATCACATAAGCGACCATACAAGAACTCAAGCATTCAAAAAATTAAAGCTCTAGAAAACTTATCATTTATTCAAGTGAAGAACACAAACCCAGAGTTGATATATCCTCTTTGTTCTTCACTCTAGAAGTCTTTCTAGTTCTCACCCTAACTTAAACCGAAGGAGTTCATTGATTGAACTATTCTTACTGTTAAGAACTCCTTCATAGTTGGAGATACATTCAAACACTCTTGTTTGACCCTATAAACTGAGACTTGCTCTGTATAATCACAAGTAAAAGTTTGTCCAGCGTACAAACTAACTGAGACTAACTTAGTATAACAAAATAGTGTCATGTGTTGTTAAAGACGAGTGGACATAGGATCTTGCGTATCCGAACCACTTTAAAAACTTCTGTGTTGTTTATTTGTTGCATTGATTAATTGCTCATACTGAAAATTATCTTTACTAAATCATACAACAACTGTTTTCAGTTCAAAGCTAAAACATTAAACTAATCCCCTGAACGACTTTAATAAACAAACGTTTTCTATACAAACTGAATCGGGCCTACACAATTCCGCACGCTGCGAACCATCTGCTGAACGGTTCGAATTCGACATCGGTCGGCTAGCGGACCTCGATCGTCGGCCACTATGTCCGCACGATCAAGATCGGCTTGCTCGGCCTGCGAATCGATTCGAGAGACATCCTCCGTGAAACGGACGGATCGCGTTTTGAGTTTGAGAAAAAGGTTTTCAGTGTATTCACCCCCTCTCTACACCCGAACGTTTGACTTGGGACCAACACCTAGGCTCTTGATAATACTTGTTATAAAATACGAGTAAATGAAATACGAGAAAATAAATAAAACAAGAACACAAGAATTTACGTGGTTTGGTGAATAGAACTACGTCCAGGCCGGAGGGAAGAAAATTCACTATAAAAGAAGAGAATACAAATTTGGATCTTTGGAATATGTTCCTAGATCCAAAGACTAACTCTTAGATGTGTACAAAAAATAATGAGAGAACCCATCTATTTATAGAGGAAAAATTAATGATAAACTTCATTAATATCCGATGTGGGATATGATTCAATTTCCTTTAAGGATTAAGATTTGAGCCATATAATATAACAATATATTTCTCCACATCCTACAATTATCTCATTTTCTCTCCTACATCTTTAACTACTAGTATTTTCTTCACTCTTTCACTATGGATCCATATAACTTCTACAGTTCTCAAAAATTTTCTCACTCCAACGATTATTACCTTAGTTTTGAAAATTTTCCTAAATCGAACAAATTTGAATCGCAAGATTTTGGATTGGAATCGCAGTTTCCTAAGAATCTTATTCAAAACACCCCTCCAACCTCCTTTGAAACTGCTCATCATGAAAGACCTTCCAACAGTACAAAAAATGAACAAGACTGGTTACCTGAAGAAGACATGACATTAATGTTTTTTTTTTGTGTCATCTAAGTGAAGATCCAATTTTAGGAACTAATCAAAATGTTGCCGCGTTATAGAAAAAGGTTTGGGCCCTATATGAACAAGCGCGAAAGCAAAACTCAAGATTGGGTGAAGAAAGGTTAAGCGAGTCATGAGACAGTGTTATAGGCGCATTAATGCAAATGTGATGAAGTGAATTGGTGCATAAAGGCAACGCACAGTCGTAGAAGGAGATGCATTTCGAATGATGACATTGAGCAAGCAGTTTAACTGTTGTACAGGAAAACCAAGTTTACTCACCATGAGGTATATCAAAAGGTTATGAGTACTTATCCCAAATGAGATTTTAAGTTGTAGTCAATTGGTTTTACAAACCCTAGAGAACCATGCGATGAAGACAATGTTGGAGAAAGTCGTGCTAGCTCGAAAAGAACCAAAGTCGATGAAGTAGACGATCCTCCAACGGACTCCACTCTAGAAACTCCTGTGAGTGATGCTTCAACATTTGGTTTTCCTGTTAGGAGAGACAAGGCTAACCTTGTGGCCAAAAAGAAAGGAAAAGGAGTTGCATCTTCTTCCTCTATAACATATGATGATTTCATTGTTGAAATTCATGAACTGAGGATCACGCGTGACAAGAAGCTTCAGAAGCGTCACTTGGATCGTGAGGCAAGTAAAGAAGAGATGGCGACAAGATGAAAACCTTCACAATGAATACACTACTTAATAAAACCGCACTAACTCCTAAAGAACAACAATTGAGACCGCGTTTGTTACATAAATTATTTTTGAAAATCCGAGTTTATGAGTGTGTTGTTTAAGTATGCATATTTTCTAATATTGTCCGCAAGGGTTGTGTTTTTTGTGTATTTTATGTTATGCATTGGACATGTGTGTTGAAGAAAACATTCAATCTCAGTCCAATTATTCAAGATGATGAAGAAAACATCCAATATGTTGGAGCAATTATTTAGGCATGGTGAAGAAAGCATTCAATGTGTCGGATGCTTAAAAAATGGTGAAGAAAAACATTCAATATTTAGAGCAATTATTCACGCATGGTGAAGAAAGCATTCAATATGTTAGAGCAATTATTCACGCATGGTGTAGAAAGCATTTAGTGTTACTACAATTATTCAAGATGTGAAGAAAGCATTCAATATGTCAGAGTAATTATTCACGCATTGTGAAGAAAAAAAATCATTAGCTTTGTCATGCTATAGGTGTAGGTGAGGAGTTATTGTAATTCATGAAGCTGTAAATCATTAACACTTCGTCAAATACGTGTGACAATGTTCATATGTAATATTGTCGGAACAATTATTATTCAAACTCCTTTAAATTATAGTTCAATAGGTTAGTGTGTTACACCAAAACTAAACAAATATCTCTCTCCCAAAGTTCTCCCGTCCAACCTCCTTTGAAATGGCTTGAAGTTCTAATTTTGATATTACGAATCTCCTCAAAGATGATGATTGGCGAGAGAGAAGCCATTTGCAATCAACTAGCTATAGAAAATTGCATTATTGACAAGGTTGTCAAAGAGGTTGTTGCTCGAACAGAGTTTCTATCATTACAACCCATGAACATACTACTCGGCAAAGGAGACGGCATACTGAAAATACTAATCGCATACGAAAGACATTATTCGAATGTATAATTAATCAATTGGTTGCCACTGGCAATTTTTTTCAGCAACGCCAGGTGCTGCTGGTCGTCTAGGTATCTCGGCTATCCAAAAATGCACTACAACGATGAGTGTGCTAGCGGCATGATACAACAACCGACTTACATGATGAATATTTGCGAATAGGTGGTCAACTAATCGGAAATTGCTTAAAAGATTCATAGATTGCATAATTCCCAACTCGCGATGAGTACCGAGAAAGCCGACCGAACAAGACATGGCATATCTTGTGCAACTAGGAGAATGATGTTGTTTCCCTGGCATGTCGGACAAGATAGACCGCATGTATTTGGAATGGAAAAAATTGTCCCATGAAGAGGAAGAAGTGGAAAACCGACTATTATCTTGGAAGCGATTGTTTCACAAGATTTGTGGTTTTGGCAAGCATTATTAGAATCCTAGGTTCGTGATATGATATCAATGTACTTGATCAATCTCCCATTTTTTTATGATATTTTGGAAGGTCGAGAACCAAAGGTTAGTCACGTCGTAAATGGAAAGGAGAAGAGTATGAAATATTATCTCACTGATAGTATATATCATGAATGAGCATCATTTGTCAATCTACTAAAGTTTCTCTCATTCAATAGCATAAATTATTTTTTCTACATCAAGAAGCGGCACGGAAACACGTTGAACGAGCATTTGGCATTTTACAAGCTCGTTTCACTTTTATCAAGCAACCATATTTTATTTGGGATCGCGATTTTATTGGGAAAATTATGAGTGCTTGCATCATAATACACAATATGATCGTAGAACATGAAAGAAGCTCTTATCTAAATTACCAAGATCCCACATAATTTATACAAGACCAGCATCCTCATAGTAATTGAGGCACTGGAGATGGAGAAGAAGATAATGATTTATATACTCTATAAATAGGATTGCGAACCGAGCCAGTTATATGAGAACTAAATCGCAACTTCGGAATCGAGAAGGGCACAAAGAGCTTAAAAATGACTTGATCGAGCATATGTGGCGAAAATTCGGCGATGAAAACTGAAAAATATTCTAGTATGTATTTGTGATCTAAGTTTTTCATTGTTTCACTTTCGTACTTCATCATTTTTTTATTTTTCGATATTTTATTACTTTAATTTGTATGATTTTTTAGTCTTATTCACATTTTTCATTAATCTAAATTAATTTTAATATTTCTTATTCAAATTAATAATATCTTGGATTAAATAATAAAAGATATTAAGAATATAAAATATTTTACTTGAGTGGTTCTTTGATTGGGTGATCATGGATAAACCATAAAAAGTAGACATCGTATGGTTGGGTGAAAAATATAGCATATGAAGGAGAGGGAAATTAATGAATATTGAGATGGTAGGGTTGTTTGGTGTCTGAGATGGTTGCTGATAAATGTAGCTAAGGCCATAGATCACTCGTATCTTTAATGAATCATTGGGAATGTGATTCGGTTTGATAAGATTTGAATGATGAAACCTTATAGTGTACTCCCTCCGTCCCGTTTGAAGCGACACGTTTCTTTTCAGTGCGGTAATTAAGAAAGTTGATGATAAAGTATGAGAGGAGTAGATGATAAAGTAAGATAGAAAGATGAGTGAGATTGTGAGAGATTATGTGATAAAGTAGGAAAGAAAAAATGATAAAGTAGGAAAGAGAAATGATAAAGTAGGAGGGAGAGAATTTGTAATTGTTTTTTGAAAAGTTAATTTCCTTTTTAGGAAACATGTCGCTTCAAATGTGACACCCAAAAAGGAAAACGTGTCACTTCAAATGGGACGGAGGGAGTAACGATTAGTTGAGTTCGGCATGCTAGTCAGTTAGGCTAGGTAGAGTTCGGTGAGTTGATTGGCTCAATAGTGTAGCTTCTTTCGGCCGGACGGACTCGAACTCAAAACTCAGTAAGGTTGCTCAAAACCTACTGAATTCTTGAAGGAATCGGCCTATGAGCTGAACGTCTCAAAAGAATCTCAGTAGAGGAAAACTCAGTTTAAAGTGTTCGAGGTATCAAAGGAAGTCAAGTCAGCATTCTGCTTTGGAGTTTGAAAAAACTTCACCTTTTCATTCAACCTCCACTAATGAGGAGTCACAAGACTTCACTTGCACTGACACAAAGCTGCCCTCAAGACTGAAAAAGAGATAATCTCTACAGTAACGTTCAAATTCAAAGATGGTCGTTTTCCTTTTCGTTTTTAACATGTGGCTAGGTCTCTTCCAACGGATCTTTCCGTGAATTAAAACTTTAAATAATGATCGATCTTCAAGCGATGAAGACACCGGAAACTCAAAGCATTCAAAGCTCTAAAAAACTTATAGCTCACTCGACAAAGAACTCATTGTTCGTGATAGATATGCTCATAGTTCTTCTCTCCGGAGATATCCTTGTCCCCATTCTCAATTATAAGCTAACCGTGCTAGGTTCTACACGTAGAAAAACTAAAAAGGAGTTCATATTGTTGAAATATTTTATTGTAAGAACTCCTTGAGAGTTGGACAAACTCAAACATAGTGTTTGAAAATTGTAAATTCACTATAACTAGAGTATATGTAAAGTGCATAGATCGACTGAGACTTGCTCAGTATAATAAAGTCAAGACCTCCTGGTAATCAGCATAGTAGACGTAGGATCTTGCATATCTTAACCACTTTAAAAATTATTTGTGCATTTTCGTTCTATTGTTTACTTTCATTATACACAAAGCGATTTACAAACTCATACCTCAGATTTTCAGTAAAGCTGAATCATCGCGCAAGCACAACTTGAACCAATTCTCATATAAACATTTTTCAAACAAGAGATGATAAAATTCGGGCCCACATTTTTGCACTTATTCGTGTATTGAGTTTACTATAGACTGACTGAAGTCAGTAGACGGAATTTAGAGTTCGAATCACTCTTCCCATGCGATCTGTAAGCTAAGTTGGCGAGACAAATTATTCAGCAAGCACATTTAGTAATATACTGACTTTCGCATTTGAATTGAAACTTAGACTTTGGTGTATTCACCCTCTCCCCCTACACTGAAGACTCATCTCTGTACTAATAATTGGTTATCGGAGCGGTATTCTTCGACCGTCGTTATACGAATCTAGTGGTCTACTCGAACGGATCTCGAAAAACACATTTCATTGCATTCACAATTCTTTCATTGCATCCTATATTGTATTTCCACAATGTCTAATATGTCAGGTATTAGGATGGTGCCCATGTTCTCAATTGAGAATTATGTTGTGTGGCGCATGAGGATGGATGCGCACTTAACGTCATCGCATGATAGCTTGAGCGGGAGTACGGGAATGTGGACCCATCGTCCCCTATGATCGACAACATAAAATATGCAGGTTGGGAGGTGTAGGAGTTAGAACGAGGGCAAAAGTACCAAAGGACAAAAGTGCCTTCACTCAGGAGAAAGAAAATTGCACAACCTTAACTTGATCGTAAGAAATGTTATACGACAATGCTCGATGATTCATATCTCGGAAGGGTGCTTGCAAGATGCGAAGGATCTCTTGGATGCTCTAGCTAAGTTGAGTCAAGGGACTCCACAGATCAAAGAAACAAGCCGGAACTAGAGCTACGTAGAGATTTGCAACTCTTTATAATGATTCACGGTGAATAAGTTGTTGATGTTAGCATGCGATTTATGAATCTTATCAATGTCATCAACGGACTGTGAAAGACGTTCACCAATAAGGAGATGAACACCAAGATCTTACGGGCTCTGACTAGGACCAAGTGGTATTCATTTGCTACTTACTTACGACGATCTGATCTTAACACTATTACTCCTAATTTTATATTCTTAGAGCTTAAAGGCGAAGAATTTGAGCACAGTCTACCTCAACAAAGTGAGCGCTCCTTCTTACATGTTAGTGGATCATGCTTATAAAGCCACAATCAGCACTCTAGGAGCAAGTCCATCAGCTACATGTCAATCAGCAGCAAGCACAATGTCAATCCCAACTGCTGACAATATAGCTGAGAAATATGCTCTTCTAGCAGTAAAGTATCAGTAGGAGAAGGATAAGCAAAGGAAGATGAAGACAGTTACCAAGAACTCTCATGGTAAGAAAAATAATTATAATAAGAAAGAAGAGTCTAAGTCTCAGAGTGAATGCAACAACACTAAGACAACTGCCACAGTAAAGAATGATGCTTCAAAGAGAGAAGGCAGAACCTCAACGTGTTACAACTGCATAAAGATGGGACATTCTCTGTATGAATGTCCAGAGCTCTCAGCTATTGAAAGAGATGAAAGGCAGTCCAGACCTGACAAATTCACTAAGAAAGGGCAGACCTATATAGCCGGAGAGCTGTCAGATTGCATTATTGAAGAAGAAATATTCATGGATTCATCTGAAGATGAAGCCGCATTCATGGAATCAGAGTGCAAGAAGAAAGCTGAACTTTTGCTTATGGCGGGAGAAGAGGCCGAGGTAAACTCTATTTTAAATATGAACCCCTCTTCGCCGCACACACAAGACACATACAAATGAAGATCTCTAGACGTGGCTCCAACCAATGAAGATCTCTTAGAAGAACTAATACAGATGAGCACTCAGTTCAATAAGACGCTTCAGGAGCTGGAATTTCTAAGAGCTCAAAATCAGAAACTTCTCTTGAAAAGCCAAGTCTCTACTGAGTCAGAAGGACTTGTTTTGAGATAAAAGGAAGAGATCAACTCTCTGATGACCAAGTCTCAACAACAAGAAGATCGTGATCTCGGCTCTGACCAATGACGATTCTAAGAAAGATAATGAAACTATCAATCAAAATCAGAAGCTTACACAAGTCAAAGGCTTGGAGAACTCTAATGACTAAGGAATACCTTGGAGCTAAAGAGAAACTTGAGGGAATGTTACAAGTACAAAGGCCAGCCTTCACCAAGGGAGGGCTTGGATACACAAATGAAGCATATACCTTAATGCATCAGAGCTCAGAAAGGCTGAGTGAAAGGTTTTTTCAAGGGAAAACAAAATATGGCGAACCAAATAAACCCCAAACAACGGACAAACAAAAGATGAAAGCACCTCAGCCGAGCCATCAGCAGATGACCAGAGGTTCAAGCCCTGGAACACCAAGATCAAATTCAGGGGGAACCAAGAAGATCATATGGGCTGAACAGTGTGGTCAACCACAATGGGCTCATCAATTGCAGTATGAATCATACTATTATGAGCCCACGGTCAAGAGAAGTCCAAAAGTTCAGAAGAAGAGAACTCTTGAACCTCAATCGGTAAAGAAATTAGCATCTACCGGATCAACTGTGAGATATACTGACAACAAAGGGAAGAAGATGTCTGAGATCACCGGGGTGGTCGGGCATTTGGATTCCTAAAATGACTAACGTCGAGGATCCAACTTCGAACCCAAATGGTACATGAACTTATGTTTGTTTTGCGGGTGCATAAGCAACCTCGGATAGTGGATAGTGGATGCTCAAGACATATAACATACCAAAAGAATCTCTCTGACCAACTACGTTCAACAAGAAGAACCTAAAATTGAATTTGGTGATAACTCCAAAAGGATACACAAATGAGATTTGGAACACTTGAAAATCGGAATTGCCACGGTTCTGGGAGTAACATTTGTTGAAGGACTTCAACATAATCTTTTCCGTTAGTCAATTCAGGTGATATTTCTAATAAAGTCATTTTTTTACGTGGGTTTGTGTGATGTTCTTGACAAATCTACAAAGAAAATCGTGTTATTAGGATTCAGGAGCATAAATATCTATATCGCAGATTGGAATACCGTTGGACCTGAAGCTTGTATGCTTACTCTGACTAAGTCAAATGACAAAAATGCATGGCTATGTCACTGAAGACTTAGTCACACGAACCTCAAGATGATGAACAAGCTAGCAAGAGATCGTAAAGTCGGAGGACTACCCAATGAAGTTTTCAAACTACGTAGAAACTATGAAGCATTTATGAAGGAAAAGGGAACAAAGTTAAGCAATCCTACGGTTATGTCACCTTCCATTCGATGGAATCCTTCACTCGCTTTACATGGACATATTCGGACACTGTCTCTCCGGAGATAATCGAGCAAGAAGTATGCTCGTAGTTATAGATGACTACTCGAGATATACGTGGGTAATCTTCATTGCAAACAAGTTTCATTTGAAGACTAAACCGTCAAAACTTACAAGAGATTGACCGTAGAAAAGGATATCAAAATTTAGAGAATTTGCTCAAACAGGAGGGACAAAGTTCTTAAATTCTATGATAAGAGAGTCTTGTAAAAAGTTGAAGGAATTAAGCATGAGACATCAACAAAGCACGCACACCTTAGTAGAACGGTCTTTCTAAACGAAAGAACAGAAGACTCAAAGAAGCAACAAGAACGTTGCTCGCAGACTTAGGACTTCCATCAATGTTTTGGGGGGAAGCTACTAACACAACCTTGTTATACTAAGAACCGTTCTCGGTGACTTAAACTCACATGAAGACAACATATGAATTATGGAAAGGGAGAATACCTTCTATTTCACATTTCCATATTTTAGTTGTCGCTGGCTTTATCCACAATAATGGAAAGGATCGAGTTGAAGGTTTTTTTATAGCAAGTCGAACAAGGAGTATTCTTAGGATAATATTGAATCCTTGCCGTCAACTCAAAAAAGCTATTTCAAAGCTGACGCATGGATTATTAACCCATTCATCTTCTTTAACGTATATAAACACGTTCAAAGTTTAGAAACCGCCATTTCTACTACTGCGCATTTTCGAACCCTAGTTTTTCCGAGAAAAGCCTTGCCTCCTTGCAAAACTCATTCTCAAAAACTCTCGAGAAAAATCTTTGGTAAAATTTTCATGATTTATTCGAGTATCGTATATGTTAATTTCAATATCTTTCATTCGATGCCGATCTATTGTGCTTAACGGATGCGAATATGACGGGAACTCACGTAAACATTCCTGTTGATATGCAAGAGATCTCGAAAAGGATCGAGTCCAGGAGCGATGCATGATGGAGTTCGATGCTGTGAGCTCGATTACATGGAGGACATCTTCGGCCGCTCTCGGAGCGACCGGCGCTTGAAGGATTTCTAACGAGGAAGCTCTTATTTCTTCCTTCCGCGACAGATAGATTGAGCTCTATCTCGAACTCGTAATCGGTAGAGGGGAGACATCCGATGCCGATATGTTGTTCATTCAGTTAGCGACCCCTCCCGTGCAATTTCGAGATCAAACGGATGTCGATCGGAGAGCCCTTGGGAGAAGCTTCCAACTCCCTAAGTAAGAGATTCAGCCACGTAGCTTACAAAGACAACTTGATGAATGAATACATAGAAGAGTTCTACGGAAGCTGACAACGTTCGGAGCAGCATTCCCAAGAATGCCATGCTTCCTCGCATCGAGCTCGCCTACATAGTGACTCGATTCTTTGACGAGTCGGTCGGGTCCTTTGATCGGGTTTCAAGGCCGAAAGCTTCACTTATGATGGTCATACATGATGGTGCAAAGTCAACTGGACCGAATTCTTCACGAAAGAATTCATGACGCGATCCCGCCAAATTCGACAAGTTAACTTTTTGCCTTGCTATCTTGTAAAGCGCAAAATTACTCTCATGGACCTGAAGCTATTAGTAATGATAGAGGATTTACGTGAACGGACAACATCACCTTGTCGACAAGAAATATTTCAACCCAAAGAAGGTCCGGTTCCGAGACGCGGCATAAGAACTTCACGGATTGGATCGGGGCTGCTTGATCCCAAGTCCCGGAGCTCGGAAGACCTCCACTCTCACTAAGAAGAGGTCCCCTCCTAAATCTACTCCAAAACTACGGCCAAGAGGTCACAAGAATAGGTCACACCCGAGGTAGTACGGAGGTAGTGGTTGCTTCAGAACCACCTCTGGAATGAGGGATGAATTCGAGTCATCCGAGAAGACTCACACCGTGGAGAAGGCCGTCTCCATCGAAGCATGACGAGACAAAATGAACCAAGGGGTCCAAAGTCCGAGATCAATTCCAACCTCTCGAGCCCCTCGGATGTTCCACCACCGAGCAAAGATACCTTCTAGGCTAAGAAGCAACTGTCTCCATGTAGTCGAAGATTCCTGGGAGACCGCTTTCCGAGCTCTAACTACCATCAGACAGAGGCTTCACCGCAACCTGAGCCTCCCTGGAGAGATTATCAAGAAAGATCCCTGAGATAGCCACCACACCTGATCTCATCCTACCGT
>JAPVEC010000223.1:0-19475 GCA_028984105.1 Lavandula angustifolia | reverse complement strand
CAATCTGCTTTATATCTTTGATTTCCAAAATAGAAGAGGGACGGATAAAGTGTTTTTTTTTACTCAAATTGTCCAGAGATGTAGGAAACCTACTATAAACCGCTTGCTTCTTTGGATTTCAAAGATAGTTTCATCAAAATCTTACTTTTTATGTTTATTTATTCATGTGGGAAAAAGATTAAAATATCATGTCGTTTTAGATATGATTATGTGGTGCAGTATGAAGATCCAAAGCGACAAGAGGGCAACAGAAGACAGTACCAATGGACAAGCTTGAAGAACGGTGGTTGCTTTGGCTAGGGTAATTCTTACCTTTAAAAGTATAATATTATCATCTTAGAGTTATACTAGAGTAAAAGAATTTATAAGGCAATGACCATATCATCGAGCAGACATTGTTATTGAGGAATGACCAGAGTAAATATTTTGCATCGGTTCGGCTTTGAATATTATAATTATTCCTCTTACTTTTGTGTTACTGCCTTGACATGTGTAGATTCTCATATTTCTCTGCTTTTGCTTTTTAATCTGGGAGGGGAATTTCAAACCAATCAAAGATGAACTTGATCACGCATTCCTGTTGCAGTTGCTCTTCTGGTTTTAAGCAGTCATTCAGGTCAATATACCAGTTTTCACTATAATTCATGAACTACTACTTACTAAATCTAGGAAGAAAAAGCTGTGCTATCTCTGAAGTTTCATCTTTTTGCTTTACAAATTCCTCCTTGTGTCATTGTTTAGAAATTAATGTTTCATAGGATAGCATAAAATTTTTCATACTTTTTGGCCCAACTCAACAATTGATTGATGCTGTGGAAGAAGGTGTCCCAGTTTCAGAAAAAGATTATTAAAGTTTTAAGTTGTGGGAGAACTTCTGATTTTTAGTTTGAGATGATGGAAATATAAGCTCAAATTAGTATTATATGAGACATACAAATGCTACATTTCTCGTATGAGTTAATATTTGGAAGTTAAAAAGTAATACTGCGAAGATAAACTTGTTTTGGATTTTCCAGGTGGGTGAATTCACCACAACTTGTGACAGTTGCAGTGGGGAAACGTTGGCAATCAAGGCATGGGAGTTGCGACTCATTTGGAATCTCTTTATGGAGCATCTCGAGTAGAACTATTCCGGTATCTTTTCTTATGAAAAAATCGATAATATTTGGTTCCTTTAATTATTTTTTCATCTTTCTCTACATGAAGACATTGAACATAGTTATCCTCAAATGTGCATCATTTTTTTTCTTTTTTTGTTAGTTGCCAATCATGCTCAAGTATAACGCACTTTCCAAGATATAATGACCCGATGAAGGTATAATATCGCTTGAGTCCGATAAAGTTTTGAATCTCAAATGCTTATTGAAGTATTTTTTTCTTTTCAGCTTCTGGAAACAAGAAAAAAGGGCGCTGTGGGAGTGGGCTAATTGCTTCACATTATACTGTCGAGCTTTCGGTTATGAATCTAGATTGGTAAGTTAAATTCCCTTCTAAGGAACCATTTTTGATGTGACATAATTCATTGACTTCTAAACAAGTGTCAAAATATTGCAGAATTTAAAACTCTAGATATGTCAATAGTTCAACCAAAACTTCAGATTTTGAAATGTTTAGTAGAACTACCAGAAGAGCTTGCTCATAAAGCCGTACTTAAATGTTCTCTATAATTTTCAAGATTATCGACTTTACGGATCATGTTTGGACGGAGTGCTTCTCACAGTATTTGGGAGGGTAAAACTTGTCTATGATACTTTTGCTTTAATTAACTGTATATAATCTATTTGTCGTTCAAGCTTTGAAAAGTTGCAACATGTTCAGATGGATGCATCTAGATCCGTGTGAAGGAATCTACGACAATCCACTGCTATATGAGAAGGGGTAAATATATTGAAATATGCTTCATTCCAAATTACATCTTCTTAATCTTGGAGTAGAGCGTGCTGTTTAAATCTGTTCATTTTTTTAATCATACATGAATATCCTTGTCATAATATCTTTGTCTTTATTTTCCCTTTAAGGTGGGGAAGAAGTTTGGAGTATATTATCGCTATAGCTAGAGATGGAGTTTATGATGTCACTAAACGCTACACACAAGAAGTGGCATGAGGTAGTATATTTCGGTTTCCAGTTTGGGTATTTTTTCCCATTTAGACATGGAAAACATGTGAAAAAACACACACACTCACACACAAAAAAAAAAAAGGCGTGTTCTAGTGGAAATACGTAAAACTACACCTTTTTTTTTTGGCAAAATATACCTTGTGTTCTTAAAATGTCGTATGAGAATTGGGCATGAACCTCAAACGTTGTCAATTCTTTCACTCGTGAATTTGTTAATAAAATACCCCTTTATTTACATAACTACTCCCTCCGTTTCATAGAAAGTATTTTGTTTTCCTTTTGAGTTGTCGCATAGAAAATGTCCCATTTCTAAAAAATCAAATAATGTGTGGACCAAAATTAACAACCCATAAGTCAAACAATACACACTTCACACAAAACAAGTTTCTTAATCTCCAGTGCTTTCCATTAGAAAGAGGACACTTTCTATGGGACGGAGGGAGTATAATTTATACATAAATAAAGAAAGAAAATCTTGCCAAATCAAGCTCCTAATGTTTGAGATGCTTGAATGAGGTAAATTCGACAGGAGATTTTTTTAGTGCAATATTTTCTTAAGGGCACATGGTATTTTTTACGAATAAAAGGAACAAGGGGTAGTTTACGCATTTTCACTTGTGAACACGGTATTTTTGCATTTTTTCCTTCGTAAACATACGTAATATATTTACTTGGAGACTTTATGTTGCAGGTTTTGTCTAGACGAGTCATATCAACCGAGCCTACTCTGGCCAGTATCATATCTAACATCACCAGAGAAACACGTAGGAACTTAAGCTCCGAGATGCTCATAAAACTCAATGAGCGTGACAAGAATGAATCGGAAGAACTCGAGAAAAGCTTGTTTTCGAATGATGATGCATCAATTTCACTTCCTGGAAGACAAAGTGGTAATAAAGAATGGCGTATAGCAAGATCAGAATTCGGCTCTGATGAACATTGCTCCTTAAGTTCCTCCTCTTGTCCAGTTCGCAAATGTGTGGATGAGCACGTGACAAAAATCTACGATGCATTTCTTCCCATCCTTGATCAATTAGTAGAGCTAGGCTCCACCAGTTCTACAGCAACACAAGTTCTTGAGATTCTTGAAAGATTTTTATTAGTCTGAAGAATTCACCTTTCAAAACCAGGAGATCTAAGATAGAGGTATCTAACTCACTGTTCAATAGGTTTCTTCCCTCATTTGGTCAACTTTTAGATGCCCTCTCATTGAAGTACGAGCCGGGGTAGATAGGCCTACTGATATATGCATAGCTTCAGATCCAGTGAAAACATCATTGGCACTACCTGTTGTTTTTCCATGCACTAGATGATTTGATCCATAACTTAAGTGCTTGTAAAATGTTGAAAAAGGAGTCTCTTTCATGGCCACTTCTAAAGTTGAACAGAATATGTTCTGGTTTCATACTTGCAAGTGGTGAGGAACTTCCTTTCGGAATAGTAAGTAGCAGTTTTTTTAAGCTCATACTTTCTAAATACACTCTTGGATTCTGTAACTGACTAAAATCCACTGTGTTTAACCTCAATTATCATCTATTTTTCAGGCCATATCTGCATTTGATGGAACTCGCTTGTCAAAGTGGGAAGAACCAAATGGTGCTACAGGTATTAAATCTCTTCATTGTAATTCTGATAGATGGAATCTTTCTTCTTCAAATGTCATCCTCCCTCCACACCCACCCTTAAAAGTGGGAAGAGTAAAACCGAGAAGAAAGAGGTGTTTCCTCTGTATCTTGACCATTGGATTGATATAAGAATCTTTACTTAATTCAGTCAAGATATATGCATGATTTAAGGATCGCTGGTCTTATAGGTTGCTGGATCAGTTATAAGGTATTGGACAACCAGATGCATGAACTAGTTGCTTATGAATTGATGTCAGCCAATGATGCTCCAGAGAGAGATCCAATGGACTGGTGTGCTATCTATTAACTTAGTAGTTGTTAACAAGAATGAATGTCCAATTGAAGGATAAGGGGCAAATCAAATATTCTTGCAGGATCCTTGAAGGAAGTGAAGATGGAGGCTCCAATTGGCGCATTTTGCATAAGCAAACCTCCCAGAAGTTCGATAAACGCTTCCAGCGGAGAACATTTGAAGTTGGATCTCATTCATTCCTGGCAAATGCTTTCAGGTAAAAGTCTCACTCTTCCTCTTGCATCACACCATTGATCCTTTGTTCTTGAACCAATTCCTGCATACACCATCACATTGCAGGTTTCGATTTCTAGCTGTTCGCGATGCAAAATCAACTTCTCGGTTTCAAATAGGTAGTATTGACCTCTACTCAACGACAAACACTGCTCCTACCATACAATGAAATACCCTCTTGATCTCTCACCCGTCACAACATATGATGGAGGTACAATCTACTCTAGTTATTTTTCTAGTGTTGTTATTTTATTTAAAAAATAAATAACTATTCATGTTGAAACTGTAACAGATTCTTCATTCTCTTATAGTTTAAAAAAAATTAAAAAAAAAAGAAAAAGAAAGAAAGAACTGGTCTCCAACTTGTTTCTTGAATCCACTTTTATTCTAATTATGAATAAACGACTTAACCAATATTACCATAAGGATTTCAATTCATTGATCAGAAAATGTAATTAATCAACACCGATTTTCTCAATGAAGAAGCAAGAAATGAAGCTATTTGTTTTGGGAGGCCTCAAAGAGGGTGATCAAGTGAGGATCAACATTTTCTTGAGGCTCCCAAGTAGCCTCCTCTATATCCGCCCACTTCACCAAATACTCCGTCGCCCCTCCCTCCCCTAGCCGGCGATCCAAGAACGCCCTCCGCCACCGCGTATTCCGAGCCCCGCCTCGAAATCCTCCACCAAATCCGCCGCCACGAATCCGGCCTTCACCCACTCATTCTCCCCTCCATCTTTCCACCTCACCAGAAACTCCACATTCTCGCCTTTCCCCCTCCTCTCTAAAATCTCCTCCACCTCCGCAAACTCATACGCCGCCCCCTCCAAGGCTCCCACCACCCCCTCCAGCCCCAACCGCCGCGCAAACTGCAGCTGCGGCGTCGACTTCAAGATCTCTCTTGCTAACTGCAGCGGCGTACGTCCCCGGTCATCTCCGACCTCCACGTCAGCACCGCACTCTATCAGCGCCTTCACCACGCCGGGCTTCACGTAGCCGGCGGCCATATGAAGCGCCGTCAGGCCGCCGCCGTTGTCCCGGTGGTTAACATGCGCCCCGGCCTCCGCCAGGAGGCGGACGCACTGCTCGGAGCCGAGGCCCGCGACGAATAGAAGAGCGGTGCGGCCGTCTGCGTCGACGGCGTCGACGTCTCTCCCGTCGCCGGAGTCGATCAGCTGCTTGAGCGCGGCGTCGTCGGCCTTCTTGGCGGCAGTCCACCACGGGGTCTCGTACTCCGCCACCACGTCCTTGGCTATGTAGTCGGATGGGACCCACGTGGGGTCATGCTCGTCTTTCCACTCGATCAGGTACTCCATCCCGCGGCCGTTCTCGAGGGCTCTGCTGCCGACGATCCGGTTCACTTCGCCGTATGTTTCATCTTCATCGTAGTCCCCGAATTCTTGCTGGACCGATGGGTCTGGGCTGTGGAGGGGTGGCGGAGAGTGAGAATGTGGAGGTTCTGAAGTGAGTGGGGAGATGGTTTAGGGAAGGGAATGGTGGTGGGAGGGCGGCGTTGGTAGTGGAGAGTGGCGCAGGGGAGAGCTTGAGGCGGGAGAGAGAGTGAAGAGCGTTCATTGGAGGGCGCAGCGCAGTTGTGGAAGGGCGCGCGTGTGATTGAGATAGAGATGAAGTTAGATTGTTGGGGATAAGAAATCGCATCCATTGTGGAGATTAAGCTACAGATTTCTTTTGCCAACATCCTTTATCCGCAACAATGATCAAGAGCTTTTGGGCCGCCCGAAAAAGCTGGAGAATATAAAATGGCCCAATAAGGTCAAGTTTGTCTAACTCAGTGTAGCCTAACCTTTTTGTGTATTATTACCACATCATAAGAGTGTCGACATACGACACAATCATGTAACTTATTTTTTAAAAAGAAAATGATATATCAATACCTTATAGTGTATAGTACACAAAAATGTATATAATTGTAGTACACCCAGACGATCGATCTGGATACAAAGATATTCTCCACTCAGACATCCTCTAATCTAGCCTCGAACCAACTATCAAAATAACTAATTATGAAAACATGACATCTGTGTGGAATAATGTAGGCTCGGATTATATTTTGTCACGTTGCTTTAAAATTTAATCATGAATATACTTGTGCAATTAATTAGTATCCATCATGGTTGTTCGATCCTAATAAATCACTTTGAATGCTTATTTATTTGTAAGGATTTTATGCACGTGACAAATAAATAAATCAAAGCAGTAGTTCGGAGGAATCCTCCTAAATCCACCTTAATGGCACATGGATTATGAAGGTAAGTTTCGGTCATCGAATTACTCGATAATCATATCAACTTCTTGACAATTGAAAATAATTGTTTTTTAAGCAAAATCATAGAGTTTTTGGAATTGATTTTAAAAAATAGATATTTTTGATAAATTCAAAAATTATGGCGCTTTAAGCACCAAAAGTATCTCAATAGGTGCTTTAAAGCTGCCTTAGTTAAGCGAGTTTAATTGTTTGATTTTAGAGAAGAAACGCGAAAAACATGTTTTGCAAACATTAAAAAAATTGTTTATACGATCAAAAAACGGATAAATCTTAAAATAAGCACTTGCAAACACATCCTAAGTCACATATCTTCGTCTTCTTCGTCATAAAACTTCAAATACTCGATCAGAGACGGATTTAAAGGGATAGGTAGGTGCGACCGCCTTGAACTTTCCTATATTAGTACTATAAGAAGTTTTGTAGAATTACAAATCTAACTTAGTGTAGTAACTCCCTCCATCTCACAATTGTTGTTCCAACTTTCCTTTTCGGATTGTCCCACAATTGTTGCTTCTATTTCCGAAAATAGAAAATTATTACAAACACTTTATTTGAGGGTCCACAACATTATACATAAGTAACAACTCTCCTTAAAAACAGTGTTGAAAAGTTTTGGAGCAAGAATTCTGGAACGGAGGGAGTATAATTTTATGTAATTGATATTTTATTTTTCTATTTTCTAGATACTATTGATTCATAAGCTAGATATTGTTACTTTTTCTAAAGTTAATCGAACTACATTTGAGACTATCAATTTTGTACTATATTTTTTAAATAAATTAAAAGGAACGTAACAACATTAAAATAAAAAAAAAAAGAAAAAAATCCCTGAACAAGTCCTAAGTATTAAGTAGTACTTCATCCGTCCATTGACTTCTGCTTGTATTCAACTTTTCGGACCGTCCCAACCGATTTCTATCATGGAACCCCCTATACTCGACTATGTAACTATGAAGGATTTCTATCAAATGAAGAGCAGGGCTCCTAAGGTTGAATACCTTCAACTAAGTTTAAAATGTGACAAATGGAGCTTAGGTGGATACAAATACGGAATGATATTCTCTAAGAATGAACAACACTCGGCTCGGGGTTTCCAACTACTGTAACTCGGGTTTCTCAGTGTTTAATTGCTCTGAATACTTAGAGATCTGATTGCTTATAAATTTGGAGTCCTTTAAATTTTTAAAAGATATCAAATAGAGAGAGTTATCCAATCTTATATTCATAAATTAATAGCCTCACAATTAAAAAACTCCAAGAATAACAGTTATTTATAATTTCTCGGTAATTGAATTTGGGATGGTAAAATAGCTACACGACGGTGTGGTGTATGTATATTAATTTTAAATTAATCCTAACGGTAATCGAACACTTTGTATATATATTATTAATATTAAATTAATCTTAACAGGGATCAATATTAGATTACCTCTAAATCAATCAGATATTGAAAAATAAGAATATCAACTATACTCGTGTTATTGTGATGTGTATGGATAAGAGGATTTGAGATATACTAGTGGCGTTATTTTTTTTTTTTTTTTGATTCATGGAACCCGCAGCCGTTATCTTTGGTGCTTGCATTTGGATAAGCCAGCTCGCTTGTGCGATGGCGCCGCAAACCACACGGGAGGATTCAACCACCCCTAATGTGACGGGGTGACGGACAACACCTAGTAGTCTTGATGGGAATTGAGCCCAAGATCTATCGATCTGAACCACCGCACCTCGACCGCCATGGGTCATCCCATGAGACACTAGTGGCGTTATTATGTGTAGGACACATGGTAGGAGTGTCAATTCACAATAAGACAATAAAAGTTAAATTCAGATGGGGCACAATCTATCCTCAACTGTACCACATTCGTCATTTTTAGCCTCACGTTATTATCTACCCTATTTTACCAAATTTATGTTTCATCTCTCTCTAAAAGATCTGTAATACTACCAACACAAAAATCAAAGTTCAAAAAAATTAATAAATCTATATATCTTAGATTATTTTTCTGGTGTTTATTCTCCCACCTTTTATTGTCACGGCAATCAATGCTCCGCGTCTAATGGTTCACTACCTAAAATGCCCCTGTTGGATATAAATATATTTACTCATTTCTTTTTTTGATTTGTCTCATTCCGAAAATGATAGTAATTTTTATATACACAAATATCTACTCTACTTTTTGTAGACTCGTCTCTTCACTCATAATTCCTCCATTTGTCCCAAATATATATGCATTTGACTTTTTACACATATTAAGAAAAAAAAATAATATTATGAAAGTTAGATAAATGTTGGTATTGAAATATGAGTAAATTATTAAAAAGTTAATAACATAATTATATTTGCTATTATAAAAATTGGATAAAATAATCTTTTTTATATTATTATATTAATTAGACTTATAGAAATTAGTAAAATATTTAATTAAACATAAAAAAATTATTAATATGTATATAAATTTGGAATAGACGAAAATAAAAAAGAAACATATATATTTTGAGACGGAGAGAGTATAATTTTATTTAATATACGTGAAAAAAAAAAGACAAACTCGTTGGAACCGAAGAGGGAGTATATATTTCCAAAAGTATAGAAGAATTGGTTGGACAAGTCATTTCAATATGATGCGGGCGCCAACTGCCAAGTCTGAGTTTTATGAGTGAGCATGGTAGGAACACACGTTCTCACGCAGCACAGGCCACGTAAATTTCTACTGCTTCCTGCAATCTCTATATATTCTGTGTACCTTATCTGTCCACTCATCTTCTCCCTCTGCATTCACTCTCTCCTTCTTACTCCAGGTTGTTTCTCTCTCTTACTCCTTTCATGTTCAGATATGTTACTAAGCAATTCGGAACTCCTTATTGTGTACTTGAGAATTAATCATTTAGTGGTTGATCGAGATGAATCTTCTACTGCCGCGGTTTATTTATTTAGTTATTTATTTTATACGGAATGCAACTTTAACTGTTTCCGGATTTTACAACGTGTTTTTTGCTTTGAGAGTTTATTGAAATTGGGGGGAAGTTCATGAAAATTGGTGTTTTTTTTTTTGGCCTCTAATGGTTTTGTTGTTGATTCTGGAATGTGTAGGGGTAGGGGGACTTGGTTATTGCATTGGTGGAGAAGAAGAAGCAGGTGATGTTCTGATGATGATTTCTGCTTGATTGGTTGTTGTTTTGGAAATGGAGAGGAAATCGGTAGATGTGTTCGAACCATCTGTGAGACGTGATGATAATGTTAGTAGGAGTGAAGGTAGTGGATTGCCAGTAGTTTTGACGCAAGGGGAGCCATCTAGGGAACAGACTCAAAATAAATGGATGGCATTTCAGTCTCCGGCTACTTCTGCTGGTGATGGTGATTCCAATAGAAAAGGGAAAGACGATACAGCAGACAAAAGGATTGCACCCGAGGCCAGCATAGTTGAAAGAACTGCAGAGTGGGGACTTATGGTTAGGACAGATGTGGGTGAAGGTAGTAGCTTTCACGCCATTCCTGTTGGTTCTGGCGACCCATCTAGAGAAGGAGAAAGAATTAGGTACTCGTCCGAGAGAGGTGTTGGGTCAACAAGGACTTCGGAGGAATCTACTGTTGGAGCTGAATACCCAAGGGTGTCTCAGGATCTAAAGGATGCTTTGGCTACACTGCAACAGACATTTGTTGTCTCCGATGCAACAAAGCCGGATTGCCCAATTGTATATGCTAGCAGTGGCTTTTTTACAATGACTGGTTACTCGTCAAAAGAGATTATTGGAAAGAACTGGTGAGGGTTCAATGCCTTAGTTTCTCTGCCATTTTTGCGCTTAGATGCCTTACTTACCTAGTGTAGCAGTCATAAGAACTCCAAAATTCTGTAATGTGAAATAAATAAATCGATAGGAGTATATAGAAAGTTGTTTATTTGTCTTGGAAAGATGTTGAGAGGAGGTTAAAGTTCTTTCTTTGTTTCAGCCGCTTCCTGCAGGGCCCTGAAACGGACCAGAATGAGGTTGACAAAATCAGGAATGCCACTAAAAATGGAACAAGCTATTGTGGAAGGCTTCTAAACTACAGGAAGGATGGAACCCCCTTCTGGAATCTATTGACAATCACTCCAATCAAAGATGATAAAGGAAGAACTATTAAATTTATTGGGTAAAGTTTACATACTTTACAATTATTGTTAGTTCTTAATAACTCCAAGCTGGTTCAATTTCGCTAAGATAACGTGAAGCATTTCTGCACACACTCAGAAATCAGTCAATAATATTAGAATCTGATAAATCAGCACAAATCACCTTGGCGGTACTTTGGATTATCAAATCCTGATATCGAAAGTAACCCTTTCTCTCCTAATGAATGATAGGATATGTTGTTAGCCATGCTTTCACATTCAGGGTAAATATGCAATATCATTAAATACTTGCTTGTAGGTTCATGAGCTCATAAACAAATGGTTTAGGCCAGTGGTAAAAACATTGAGATGGTATTTCAGTTGACATTTTTGCCTTTACTGTTGAACATTTAACAGACCTACTGATAGTCATAAAGGTTCTTTATCTATTTCATCTCAAAGTAAATAATGCTATCATTGAGGTTACATAAATTAACTCAACCAATTCTGAAATTTGTTATGGCATTCGATTTTGTTCTTAGTCCTGCTGTAGGTAAGACTTATATTCAAGTTATCTGAATGAATCTTTGACTTCGATGCCATCTTGAAAGTTTTTCCTTTTACAAATTTTAAACAAGTAGAGATTGTATCAATACAATCAATTAATCACGTGTTACTTCAAACTGCATTGTCTTGTTAGTACTTGTTTTCTCTAATAGGAAAACACTCCATCTACGTCTTGACACATGCCATGTTTCTTGGCAGAATGCAGGTTGAGGTCAGCAAGTACACAGAAGGAGTGATTGATAAAGCACTACGTCCAAATGGTTTGCCAAAGTCATTAATTCGTTATGATGGTAAGCAGTCATTCATCCTGTGTTATTTCACATGACCAAATTGATCTCGGATCTTTCTTGATTGATTGCTTCAGCTCGTCAAAAGGAAGAGGCTTTAGGTTCCATCATAGAAGTTGTACAAACCGTGAAGGCCCCGAAGTCTCACAGAGGGTCTCAGAGTCATGGGTTAAACCCAGAATTCATGCTTCCTGGACCATCTGAAAGTACTCCAGGGAGATATACCCCTGAACTGGATGGAAAAATGAACTTATCTCATCAGGACACATACAAGTCCAGAAAGTCTGCACGCATTTCGTCACTGGGGTGAGCATGTTTAAATCCCTGTTTCAGATTCTTTCTTTCCAAGTAAATAACACTAATACATTCTTTTCAGCATAATCTTGATGAAATGAAAAATGATTTTTCAGTTCTTTTCTTTTGCAACACAATAAGCCTATTTGTTTCTGGTTAAAGTTGCAAACTTTATGGAAGTCCATTAAGGTTAGCATTTAGGAATTCTTATACATTGCTGTGATGAGGAACTTGTTTATGTGATACTATAACTCGTAACTATCTCTAGATGGTTTCTTGGTAAAGCACTCTATCCTCTCTGTAGGAGGCCCTTTCGCCTAAACTCTGGCCTTCGTATGCAGGCTCAAAGGGGAGGTCTTCAAGCAGTGCAGGAATTATCGAAAACCAACCAGCTATTGAGCAAGAGATCTTAATGACAAACGATTTAGAACGTACTGATAGTTGGGAACGAGCTGAAAGAGAAAGAGATATACGTCAGGGCATTGACCTAGCAACTACTTTAGAACGCATTGAGAAGAATTTTGTGATAACAGATCCTAGACTGCCAGATAATCCTATTGTAAGATAATTCGATACTAGAGTGTTTTCTTCAATCTTTAATTTATCATGTTCAGTTTGTTTGGGGAACGTTGATGTAATCTCCATGGATCACGTGTACTACTTCAGACTTCTCTTTTCTATTTTGCTGTATTGGAATATTGCATTGATTTACTTTCGCTTTTCTCTTTTTTTAAATTATGAGATATGTTGCATGAGAATAATAACAATGAGTTCAATCCTCTTGCAGATATTTGCGTCAGATAGCTTTCTTGAACTGACGGAGTTTACTCGTGAGGAAATATTGGGGAGGAATTGTAGGTAATAATTTCACTTATGCATCATAATTTTTTTTTAAACACTGTTTCATTTGCTTCGTGGATCCATCGAAACTTAGAATCGGATCTAAATGTATTAATTGTGATAACTTATGTTTCCTTGTTCTATGAAAACTATTTGAAACTTAAGCTGCTTCTTTCCATTCCTTTTATGTTATCTGTTTTTTAGCAAATAATAATGGCAGTTGCATAGCTTAAAAGGGTCGAGAAAATTCTAGGTTTCTGCAGGGACCAGAAACCGACCAAGGTACCGTGTCAAAGATAAGGGATGCAATCAGGGAACAAAGAGAAGTTACTGTTCAGTTGATAAATTACACAAAGAGTGGTACTTTATTGCTTTTTATCTCCATCATATACAAGCCAATATGATGCTTATGTTGTTGTTAAGATCTTACCTTGAACTCATTTATTCTTTTATAACAAATAAATTTCAGGGAAGAAATTCTGGAACTTATTCCACTTGCAACCTATGCGGGATCAGAAGGTTGCATCTTCTTATGTTTAACCTTTATAGCAATTCAATTGATTGATAACCAGTGTTTTTTATCTGTGTCCTGATTTTTAGGGTGAACTGCAATACTTTATTGGCGTGCAACTAGATGGCAGTGATCATGTGGAACCACTGAGGAACCGTCTCTCTGAGGGAGCAGAGCTACAGAGTGCTAAGTTGGTATAATTTTTGTGGTTGATTTCTTTATTCTATTTTTAGAAACTTTGATAGTATGGGCTGTTGTTGATCTAGTTGATGATTAATCAATCAATTCCAAGGCAGATGATTAGTTAACAATTGATCTAATGGTACGTTGACACATTTTTCACAATAGAAAAACTATTTGATATTAAATATATATATATATATATATATATATATATATATATATATATATTTAAGAGATTTTAGACCTGGCTGAAGCTGAACCCCTGCTGCTTAGTTGCACTTACAAAACTTATTCAGGTTTCCTCAGAGAAGAAAGGGCTGCAGTTATAATTGTTCTCTGGAGGCACCATGCTCCAGATTAAGTTTTCTTCATAAATAGTTTGCACAATCTATTACAACATTGTGGGTAGAAGTATATATAAGTATCATCTGAAGACCTATCTGACAAATAAGCCAGAGAAGGAAATACGAAGTTCTTAAAAAAAGGCACTAATTTTTGTTGTGTTTTCTTATCATCTATTCATTTGTATCACCCAAGTACATGAGACTGTTATCAGCTAACCTGCTAAAGAAACCTTGACCAGGTTAAAGCTACGGCAGAAAATGTCGATGAAGCTGTCCGAGAACTTCCTGATGCCAACTTGGTAAGGTATTCCTTCCTCTTTATCCTAATAAGCATCAAGTCTCATCTTGAAAAAGTTGTTTAATTAAATTTTCTATGAATGTGTTAAACAAGGTTTAGAATTTCAAACAGCTACTTTTACATGCTATGATAATCTAAGACTGTTTGTGGAACACTTTTGAAAGCATGAGGCATCAATCTCGTTTTCTGATCCAAAATAACACGTCACATTCAGACACCAGAGGACCTGTGGGCTTTACATTCTCAACCTGTATTCTCCAAACCCCACAAAAGGCATAGTGTTGAGTGGATAGCGATAAAGAAGGTATTATATAGCAAATTTGCTTTATCTTCTGGAAAGCTGTATTGTGTTTTAAATTGTATTTATATGATAACCTTTAATAGCATAGCTTATCAAGTTAACTCTTTTATAAGCAGAGTTTCAAGAATAAAAAACAATAATTTTTAACTAGTCAAAAGAGTGCCAGTGTAGTAGTATACTATTATACTTTACTGTGAATCTTATATGTCAGTTCATTCTGTCCCTTTTAGGTTACTGGAAATGGTGAAAAGATTGGATTGAATCACTTCAAGCCCATACGTCCTTTGGGATGTGGAGATACGGGCAGGTATACTGACAGTACTCGTTCTTTTATATAGTGAAGAAGTTTCTTACTTATAGTTACTCTCTTGTAGTTTGACTTGTTTGTTGTTTAGTGTTGCATTCTTCGATCATGCTCCCTGTAGTAATCAGCAATCTTTAAGATTAGATCTATGAAGTTTAGAGTAATGAAAGGATTATTGTTCTGAAAAGGATGTGCATCTTTCATGAGATCTTTTTCTCATAGAAAGAGACCTTCTGCTTTGTATTCTTTTTCGTAGAATATCTGTTTCTTTGTTGCAACTTCGTTTCACCATAAAATGTAAACTCGTGTATTAAGATAACTACTTTCTTCGCATTTTAAACTATTAACCTTGGTAGAAGTTCTTCCTCTAATAACTCTATTGCTCAAGATGGTATTTTACCTATTCTATCTCATGAATGTTTCCTGCAGTGTTCATTTGGTGGAATTGATTGGTACTGGTCAGATGTTTGCCATGAAAGCAATGGATAAAGCCATGATGCTGAATCGGAACAAGGTATGCTGAACCTTTGTCTCTTGCAAGCCATATTCGTCCGCTGGATCTGTTCAGTTTAATTTTCAGAACACTATTGAGGGTCCACATTGATCATCTAACCTTATTCATAAAATTGATATCTTTACCTTTTCATGTCATTTGTTGAGTTACAAATAGATAATCTATTTCTATAGGTCATAACATTCTGAAGTTCCTGTTACAATTGAAATGAGACCAGAATTTACTAATAAAAAGTGCATAATGTGCATTCGCTCTCTTGATTGTCTCGAAGCTAGTTTGAGGAAGTACATAAATTTTCAGGTTCATCGAGCATGCATTGAAAGGGATATTATCTCGCACCTGGATCATCCATTTCTTCCCACATTATATTGCTCTTTTCAGGTCCTCATTTTTCGACTCAGTCTGCTGATATGTTTATGCTCCCCTGCCATATTGACAAAGATGTAAATTGCAATATATGCTCCTGGATATGGTACAAAAAATGAAAATTTGAATTTTTGTCACGATCTTCTAGTAAAATTGCATGATGTTTCAGAAACTGCAAATGGACACACAAATTATAAATGCGTTTGCACTTCGAATCAACTGGTAAAACATTCCTATGAAGATTCAAGCAAAGCAATTATTTTCCTGGTGAACAAGCATGTGCGGCTCATACAACAATGATGTTTCATTTATGACGATGAAACTCGTCTAGACATGTTTACATGGGCTGCACATGCTTGCTAACCTGCAAAAAACCTCTGGAATCTTCAACAGAGGGTTGTCCGATGATTTGATTCATGAACTTAAAAGTTCAAACTTCATGCCTTTGTTTGCAAAATATTACCGTTTGTAATATAAGGTTCATTAACTGTGATTTTCTATCTGATTTGACATGGCTTCGAGATTACTGGTTCACTTGTTTCAATTAAGGTTTCCTGATGCTCTCCATTTTCTAACATGGTACCAATTTATCTCCAGACCCCTACACATGTTTGCTTGATAACCGATTTTTGTCCTGGAGGAGAGTTATTCGCTCTGCTTGACAATCAGCCGTTGAAAATGTTTAAAGAGGACTCAGCCAGGTGATTTTGCTGAACTGGATGAAAGTCAATAGAAAATAAAGTTACTCTCATGACATTTCTATATTTGCAGAACCAAACACATCCACTAAGATTACGAGAGTAGAAATTAAACCCCAGAAAATAGACTTTTAGAA
Source organism: Lavandula angustifolia (assembly GCA_028984105.1). NCBI lineage: Eukaryota > Viridiplantae > Streptophyta > Magnoliopsida > Lamiales > Lamiaceae > Lavandula > Lavandula angustifolia. Next base: position 3,178 of record JAPVEC010000223.1, on the reverse strand, counting down.
TGGATGTCTCAATAAATACCCTAAAAATTAATCATTTGACATTTTGGCTTCATACATACTGCTCCTGAGACATTGATGATTTTTCTCCAGTTACATGCTTAAAATAACTGTCTTGCGTCATTACTTTGTAGGTTTTATGCAGCTGAAGTAGTCATTGGCTTGGAATATCTTCACTGTTTAGGTATTTCGCATACTCTATTATTAGGAATATCCTACTCTTGAAATATTCACTTTCATGTACTACGTACCCACTTATATACTTCAGGGCTGAGTACAATGTTCGCTAAGTCCTGATTTCCTTTTGATATTCTCGAAATATATAAATTGTGGCGAGTCTATCAGATTGTTTTGATGTTTGTCCAATGTGGCTTTTACTGCCTTCCCTAATAAAGTTTAAGATATTGAGTATTATAATTTGGAACTTTTTTGCTTGAATATTTTCCAACAACTTCTATTGAATTTGTCATATGTTCTCTCACAACAGGAATTATCTACCGGGACTTGAAACCAGAAAATATTCTTCTTCAAAAGGATGGGCATATTGTGTTAGCTGACTTTGATCTGTCATTCAGAACATCTTGTAAACCTCAAGTATGTGATATCTACTATCCTCCTTATGGCTTCATTGCACATAAAATTTATATTGTTCATTTTACTCGACTCCCGACTCCTGAGTTTCTACCGTGTAACGTTCAATTTCTAGTCGTAAGAACAACACTGATTTAATCTTCCAGGTTATTAAGCCTCCTCCACTTAAGAAGAAAAGAAGATCAAGGAGTCAACCACCTCCAATTTTTTTTGCAGAACCAACTACTCAGTCTAATTCTTTTGTTGGAACCGAAGAATACATTGCACCGGTATGGCCATCATGACTCTTTGTAATGTTCCACTTTTTGATTACTTGGTGATCATATAGAAAAGTTTCTGATGTTTTAGACAGTAAACTTAATGGATAAACTCAAATTTTCCTAATTTTAAGAGTAAATTTATGTTAAACGTGACAAGGATTGTTTTAAGTTTCCATATTTATTTAATGTATTTTAGTTCTATGGGAATTGACTAATCTCATAGAAATTATGCTCCCAGTTTACACATCTAACGCTTTCTGGTGGTGACTTGATGATAGGAAATCATTACTGGTGAAGGTCATAGTAGTGCCATCGACTGGTGGGCTCTTGGTAAGTGTATCAAATAAAATATTTTGAGTACGTATTCAAGGTGAGTTAGAGCCATAAATTGGAGAAGAGCTCGATTCACAATGTCTATGGCCCCCTGTATTCTCCACTTGAGGATTTTCTCCTATAAATGCATGAGTCATATACTTTGATACGCTAAAGTAGTCAAAATGAATGAACACGTTCAATAAAAAATATTTTTTTCCGATTCGTTTTTTAGTTGACACGAATGAACTGGACGTTCTACCGAAAAAGGAAAGAGAAGGGTCGTCTTCAGTGGATCCCTCTTGTTCCTGTTTAGTCCCCCTTCATTTCGGAAGCTGCTGAACATTATCCTAAACAACTTAGAACTTGGGTTTTATGAACATGTGAAAATTTGAAAGTTGTCTATACAATCATTGTCCAATGCCTAGGTAGAGGCAGGAGGCCCTGCTTTTAGGAGTGACAATGTTTTCTGCTTTTCTTTTCCTGACCAATTTTCTTTCCCCCAACCTTGACATGCTCTCATTGATATAATCATAGTAGACACCTTTTCCCCTTGAAATAGAAAGTTGAAGTTCTATGACAATAACTACTCTAAAACTGCATAATCTCTTGAAACTCAGGTATTTTGCTGTATGAAATGCTTTATGGGCGTACACCATTCAGGGGAAAGAACAGGCAGAAAACCTTTTCCAATATCCTGCACAAAGATCTCACCTTCCCAAGTAGCATTCAGGTAAATCATAATATTCTTATAAGCATGATATACCACAAGGGTTGATACGAGACTACTGGAGTTATTTAGATTAGTCAGTTGTGATCAATTCCAGGTAACTCTGGCAGCAAGGCAATTGATTCATGCATTACTGAATCGGGATCCAGCCAGCCGTTTAGGATCAAATAGCGGTGCAAATGAGATCAAGGAACACCCTTTCTTCAAAGATATAAACTGGCCTCTCATTCGTTGCATGGTATCCATTCTCAGACAATCCTTTATCTAATGTAGATTAATAAAATCGACTTGTATTGGCTTCTGTCCACAGAGACCTCCACCTCTAGATGGTCCTCTTCAGTTAATTGGAAAAGAAGATGGAAAAGATGTAAACTGGACAGACGACGGAGTTCTTGTACATCCTATGGAAATGTTCTAGAGGTGCCCCTCACAATTACACATTTCAGTCTTTGTTAAGATGAGTATACCATTCCTAGACTCTCTCTCTTCTTAAGATCACCACGCTCATTGTCGACCTCAGGCTGTGTTTCGTCTGGAGATGAAGAAGGCGCGGTAGTACGGTAGCAGCACGTTGTACAGGAAAACACAAACAAGATCAGAGTGCATAGAGACAGTTTGGTGGTTTTGCAGGACACAGCAGAGAGGTGATTGTGATTGGTTTTGGCTGCTCTTTCATCTCTTCTTCAGTTCAGAAGATTAATGCAATAATATTCACACTGTGTTGTTTTCTATTATTGTGAATGTACATCCACTCTTTTCAGTTCTACCTCCGAATAAAGGATTGTCTTGTATGATTATTATGCAGCTACTTTGTTTAGTCCATTGTTGCACCTCTGCACATATTTTAGCGTACAGATCAGCTCAATAATACTCCCTCCGTCACGCTCTAAGTGATCCGTTTCTTTTCAGTGTGAAAATTAAGAAAGTTGATGATAAAGTATGAGAGAAGAGTAGATGATAAAAAAAGAGAGAAGATGAGTGAGAGAATAAATGATAAAGTATAAGAGAGAAATGATAAATTAGGAGAGATAAATGATAAATTAAGTGATAAGTAGAATAGAGAAATAATAAAGTAGAGATAATTGGAAACAGGTGACTTGAAGCGGATGCTCGAACTTAAAGCGGGACGGAAGGAGTACTTATTATCTAATTTGTTAGTTTCTTTTGCTAATTTCATTTTGAGACATCCAACAGTAAAGCTTGTATTATCAAACAATACAAGAGTAAAAACAGACGTATATAATATATAAGTTTCTTTTGTTACGAAAAAAGAAAAAAACATAACCTT
>JAPVEC010000147.1:0-30657 GCA_028984105.1 Lavandula angustifolia | reverse complement strand
AATTTTGTTTGACCATATAAACTGAGACTTGCTCAGTATAATTACAAGACGGTGTTTGTCCAATGAACAAACCGACTGAGAGTAACTCAGTATAATAAAATAGCCTCCTACTTGTTCAGGACAGTGGACGTAGGATCTTGCGTATCAGAACCACTTTAAAAGTCTCTGTGTTCATAACTGTTGCATTAATTTTAACTGTTCATACTGAAAATCCTTTTAGAAAATCATTCAACTGAGTTTCAGTACCAAGCTTAACTGACTGCATTAATCTACTGAAATAGGTTCATATAAACAAACGTTTTCAACCAAACTGAATTGGGCATACACTTCTCACACGCTACTCAACACTGCTGAACGCGTCTGAATTCGACATCGGTCGGCCACAGGAGCTCAGCACCTTCAGGTACTCTATCCACACGATCTAGAACAGCTTATCTAGTCTACTGAACCATTCAGTAGATAATCTCCGTTATCGGACTATTCGCGTTCAAATTTGAGAAAAAGGTTTTCAGGTGTATTTAACCCCCCTCCCCCCCTCTACACCTGAACGTTTGACTCGGGACCAACAATATTGTTTAGTAGTCAATTTGATGGGTTTTTTTGTCGAAACTATTTTTTTACGAGAATGTCTTGCTTCAAAAAGTGTATACTAGCCGATTTGATGGGTTTTTTTGGTCGAAACTGTTTATATGAATTTTGCACGGTTATATGATAATTTTTTGCACACTTTTGGTTTATTTTTGCACCGTTATGCATTTGCAACGATTTAGGTGTTTTCTGTGATTAAAAATATGTAAACTTACGTAATTAATTTATTTTAATTGCATGATAACTTCATATAGTACTAAGTAGTTTTCTTATTACAAGATAAATTGCACTTTTAATTATAACGAATAACACATTTTGGATAATAAATTTTGCACTTCTCAATAATTTGTCAATGATTTAATTTTATAGCGATATTTGCACACTTTTGAACAATATGTTGCACTATTATCTATTTTTAACTGCACATTCATTTTTTTTTCGTTTTGGATGATTTGTTTGTATTGATTGATTTGTTTGTATTGATTGATTGCATATTAATGTTATAAGTTATTAGTCATTTTTCCTTTATTTTTTGAACCATTACATAAAAGCTACGATTTGGGCGTTTTCGGTGATTAAATATGAAAACAAACCTAATTAATATAGTTTAACTGCATTTTTAAATTCCTTTAGTACTCTGCATATTTTTTACTATAATTTATATTGCACGATTAAGAATTACAAACAACATATTTAAGATATTGAAGATTGCACCTTTCAATAATTTGTGAATGTGATTTAATTATATAGTGTGATTTGCACACTTCTGAATTACTTTTTGCACTATTCAAATGCACACTTTCAACATTTTTTTCCATGTAGGATGATATGTTTGTATTGAATGATTTCAATAACTTATAACACTATAGTGTTATAAGTTATTGCACATCTTTTCTTTTTTATTTACACCATTACACAACTGCAACGATTTGGGCATAGTTTGGTGATTAAATATGTAAGCATGTGTAATGAATTTATTTTAAATATTTGTTCAACTTTATCTAGTGGTTAAAAGATTTGTTTTTTTTCTAAGATAAATTGTTCGATTAAATATTACATAGAACACATTTTACATAATAAAGTTTGCACTTATAGTCAATTTTTAATGCATTTATGCTAATTAAAATAAATGACGAGTTTGGTCGATTAGGATGAAGCGGACAAATGAGGAGGCGAAATTGAATGAAAAAGAATTCCCGAAACTATCAGTTGTTAGTCATTAATTAATTTAATAAATTAATCATTTGTTTGCAGTTTTTCTTCCCTTTCCAAATGTTTAGTTGTTACTTTTTAATCTACATCGACACAAGAGCTTCAAAGATTTTCTTAGTAGATAGTGCTACTGATAATGAAGGTCAATGCAGTTTGAATAACTATCCGAATATGCTACATAACTTGGTAATCAACTAACTATACTTTCATATTTTTTTATCATGAATGAATTATTTGAATACTAATCTTTTTTAGAATACTACTTGCAGCAAATCATGCTAGATCGGCTAGGCTACTTAAGTGGTGCTACATAAATAAAAGGACACATTAAGCTCAAAGGGGCTTACTAGGTTGATGCTCAATGTATGATACATATTTGGCTCCAGCAAAAGAACGAGATACTACCTAAGATCATATCAATGACATATACGAAAAGTGTGCAATAAACTTCAAATAGACTCAAAGCAAGTTCTAAATGTTCTCCCTAAAGCGAGTATGTTGGTCCCGAGGTAAACATTCAGGTGAAGAGGGGGGTGAATACACCTGAAAACTTTCTCAACTTAAAACGCGAACAGTCCCAATTCGGGAGATTGTCTCGCTTAATAAATTCAATAGACCGTGCAAGCCATTATGGATCGCGTGGACGGAGTGACCGACTATATTGAGGCACGCTAGGCGGCCGATGTCGAATTCGATACCGTTTAGTAAGAGTTTAGTAGCGTGCGGAATAGTGTAGGCCCAATTCAGTTGAGTTGAAAACGTTTTCATTAAAACTGTTTCAGCAGATTAGTGCACTCAGTTAAGCTTTTCTAAAACTCTGTTGTATGATTTTGTAAATGGTTTTCAGTATGAACAAGAAATCAATGCGACGGTAAATGAACACAACGATTTTAAAGTGGTTCGGATATCAACAATCCTACGTCTACTTTGTCACAAAAAGATCATGAGGCTATTTTATTGTCTTGAGTTAGTCTTAGTTGGTTTGTTCACTGGACAAACACAACCTTGAAGATTATACTGAGCAAGTCCCAGTTTACAAGGTTCAAACAAGAATGTTTGAAGAATTCTCCAATAGTGAAGGAGTTCTTTACAATAAGAACAGTTCAAGATATGAACTCCTTTGGTTCTAAGCTATTGATATTTCAGTGGAGCTTAGGTTAGAGGGAAAGGGAACAAGAAATAACTTCTAGAGTGACGAACAGTGAGGAATAATCTCTCTGGGTTCGTGTTCTATGACTTGAATGCTAGAGGCTTTAATTCTATTAAGCTTGGTTCCCTAGAGCAAAGTAGTCGCCTTTCGCGTTGAGTATTTCTCTGAAGTTCTTCCGGAAAGCTTATAACTTGTTCGTTCGATGCTCGTATATTTTGTGTGTTCGATATTCTTCGATTTGATACTCTATTTATAGAGGTGAGCTATTGATAGATTCGTTGGAGACGAATTGTCCACGTGTCATTCTCTTTGGATGGCTAACGGCTCTTTTAGAAATCGTGCAGAGTCTTTTCCTCTATTTCACGAAAATAGTTGACTTGTAGCTTTTACCAGAACTTTGATAGCTGGCTGCATGTCATTGGTCGAGGTGTAGAGAGTAGTTGAGACACACAGACTTCAAGGCAGATATTGAAGCTGACTTCTCTGATGTGTACAACCTCATACAACTCTACTGATTTAACATAGAAGATCATTTGACAATCAAGGAGACTGTCAGGCCGTTGCTGAGTCTGACCTGGGGTTCAGTAGTATACTCCTGCTGAGTCCGACTCTACTGAAGGTCGACTCTAAGTTCAGTGAACTACTCCTGCTGAGTCCAGTTCTACTGACTCTTTGAGTATGCTGCTCCTGCTGAGTCCAGCACTATTGAATCTTTCAGTATGCTGCTCCTGCTGAGTCCAGCACTGCTGAATCTGAACACATCTCATTATGTTGCTCTTGTTGAGTCCAACACTACTGAGTCTTCACTCCATGGTACTGAGGCGGATAGTCTACTAAGGGATCAGCAGACAGAACTATGAGTCTAGACCATGCTGAAGGAAAGTCTACTGAGTGCGAAACTCTCGAGAGACCAAGGCGTTACTATTACAAAGGAATGGTTCACCAATAGAGCTAGGGTTTTGGGATCAGCCAAATCTTCTAAACAATCTACTATTGAATCATCTCCCAAAACTTAACACTACAAACTATCAGATACGGAACTCCTTACAAATATTACAAGTAGAACGATTGGAGTTGTAAATCAAGTTCTAATCTACTGAGGGACAAAAGATTACAAAAATACTTATCAACAATTTTCCCCTAAAATAGAATCTATCCAATCTAAGCAAAAACAGATAAATACAGATAAGCAGTGAGTGTGTGAGTCAGTAATCACTTAGGTGATTCTGAGTGTTAACTTAAATAAATAGGCCATAGAGACAATAAGGTGTTGTCAGGCGAAACACCAAATATACATTTATATATATAAGGAACTTCAGTACAATTACATCTCTTGTTATTCTATCAAAGAAAAAACAGAGAAACTATCAAGAGCTATCTTCTGAACCGCTGAATCCTTGCCCTGAAATCTTTGGATTTATCTTCAGGCAAAGGGAGTCCATACATCTTGAATGTGTCTCTCCGCAGCTTCTGAATCTTGAGCACATCTTCTGGATCATTGGCATTAAGCTCAAGTGCAATGGTTGCATTCCTGACTTCTCCTTCTATCACGCCAGTATAGAGAGAGCCATCCGCTTTCGAGGTGGAGGTAATGGTCTGTAAGGCGGGGTCTGAACGTCTTCTTTGTCAGCAATGGCTTTCTCGACCATGTTGTAGATATCCATATCACAATTGAAGAGCCAGTCAGCAAAAACATCATTCTTATGAGTTTCTGGCCAGAATCTCCAGACATAGTATCGCTTGACGAATTCAGCCTTCAGTGTCTCACAGAGCTGAGTTTTCTCCCAAGGCATCCACTTATCAACCCGAGGCCATCTGTGTATCTTCTGATTATTGGGTCTCCTGCCTCGTCTGTACTTGTAAGGGATCTCTCTATCCTTCGGCGAAGGAAGACGTGGTTTTAGCCTTTCAGCTTCCCTTCCTTGCTTCCCAGACCTTTTCCTTAGCCAAAGCCTCTTGCCGTCTGTATTCTTCAATCTGATAATGTTGTGCTCTCTTATCCAGAGCAACGATACTGAAGTTTATCATTTCGTCTATGGTCGGCTCAGCTCGTTTCTTTTCCTGCTGCTGCTGCTGCTGAGAGTTAGTAGTTGTTCTCTCAACTTCATGCTCCTTCTCCTTTTCTTTATCAGCTTCGTCGCTGAGTTTTAGCTTTCTTGGAGGAGGCCTCTTAGCTGGTTTCCTCGCTGAAACCTTAGTCTTGGCCTTAGCAGGAGCCTTCTTGGGCTTGTTTGCAGCTTCAGCCTCAGGTAGCTCCCTTGCCAATTTTTCATTGGCTTTGATCTGGGCTTGCTCAGCTGGGCTTATATATCTCTTAGTTCCTTTCTTCAGTGGGGTGGGGATTTTCAGAGGCTTCTTCCCATTACCCGACACTGGTGGAGGCAGAGGAGGCCCTTCCTCTTCTAAATCCTCCTCTAGGAACTCAACAACTTCTTTTATGTGTTCAACTGAAGTCTTTGTTGCTGATTCCTTGGGTCCTGAGCCGCTTGGGCCAGTCTTAACACCTACATCGCCTGTGCTGGATACACCCTGGGCCTTACCCATTTTCGTCTCTAAGGGGTCAGTAGGAGCAGATTTGCTTTGAGTCCCAGTCACTGACTTCTTCCCTCTCACTATCCTTTCCCCCATTTTTGGCATCATCTATTACGCCGGGGGTTGGGATCGAGACTACCTTGCTGCTCAAGGCTGAGTATGCAGAAAGTATGCAGCTGCCAGCCTATCCAAGGCTTTCTGCATACTCTCGAACTTCAAGTGCAGGCGGTCCTCTTGATGATCAGATCTTCACCATACTTACGGTGAGAGGTATCGACCAAGTCATGAATCGTCTTCAGCTTCGCATCAAATTTATCCTCACATGCTTTCTGAATGGAGCTGATCCTGAGCTCGTGAGCCTGAGTCAGTGTGGAGAGTCTAGTTAAGTGCTCTGACTGCGCTGCCTTGAAGGTTTCCAAAAGAGAGGTCTGGGCAGCCGTTAGTGATGCTTGCTGATTCTCGAACTCAGCTCGTTGAGTGGCAAGAGAATTGGTGAGAATGGCTGAGAAATCAAGGGCAGGCGTATTCTGAATAGAGGTCTCCAGTGCCCTGATTTCCTCAGTCTAAGCTGTTGTAGCCTTCTTCCAGCTACTGTGGACATGCTTCGCCAGGAGGCGGTTATGTGTCCCTTGGCTTTTTAGAGCCTTGACTACTTTTCGGGATCTTGGGCCTTTGGCACTGGGTGCAACCTCATAAGCAGACTCCAACAGAAGTTGTTCTGAGTCTGAAACACGTGAGGTTCCAGCTGCCGCCGAACCTGGAGGGAGGGAGCTGACAGGTAGGTCAGCTGAGGGTTGAGCTCCCTCTTCTAGTTGAGTACCCTCAGCAGGCTTCTCAAGGCATGCATCACTGGGTAGGTCTTGGTCATCAGGATCAGAACCCTCTGAAGGCGCGGCTGCTAAGGCATACGGTCCTCAAGAAGAGCCAGCATAGTCGCCCTTAGATCATCGAGCGACCTGAGCTCAGCAGGCTCAGAATAGCCTATCTATTGACGGAACTCTAACTCCTCGGAATTCAGAATCTCACAGGACCTGAATCGAATGAGTCGATCGAGGGTGATCCACTCCTGGAATCTGATTAGCATCTGAAGCCTGGCCTTTTGAGCAATGGTCACCAAGTTAGAGTGACTTGTGATTTCTGGAATGGCCTATGAGACTTCTTGGGTGGCTCTGTCCTGAAGAACGTCAGCTTCGTACCTGATGATCTCTGCTTCAGCGCTGGTCTCCATGTCATCCACATCAATTGGAGACATAATCTTCTCATCAGATGGAAGACTGCTGAGTGGAGGAACATCTAATGGGGACTGAGATGTTGGAGTTGAAGGCTTAGGTGCGGTCCCCTGTTCCGCTGAGGCCGCCTTCTCAGCTGAGGTTACCTTCTCTGCTGAGACTGTCTTCTCTGCTGAGACAGTTTTCTCAGATGAGTCTGAGTCGTCTCTCAATCTAAATGGGGGTACTACTACTGTCTTCTCAGAAGATCTCCTCTGCTTCTTCTGAGGGGTAGCCCCCTTCTTGCTTGGAGTAGGAGTCTTCCTCTTCCCTTTTCCTTCCTCAGCAGCCCCTTCTCCTATCTGCTGAAGAGCAGCAACCTTGCTGTGGAAACGGATTTTCTTAGGGTTGAAGTAACCCTTATCCGCATAGGTTACGTTGTCGTCTCCACAGAAATCTTTGATCATGACTGACAACTTCATCCCGTATAAGAGCTTGCCCTTGGCACTTAGACACCAGGTAGATTTGTCAAACTTTCAGGCCTGTGTCTGGAACTCTTTCAAGAAAAATTCAGTCCAGTTGACTTTGGCTCTATCATAGATAGCCATCATCATTTGTAGCTTCGGTCCGGAAACTTGATCGAAAGAGCACGCTTGGCTCGTCGGGATTTGCGTAACTATGTACGCTAGAGCACGGTGCATGTGGGAGCATACGGTTCTTGGGAAATGCTTGCTCTAAACGACGTCGGCTCCCCGCGAGAATATCTCCAAATATTCATCCAACGGATCGTCCTTGTATCCCATGATACCGATGCCACTTGTCTGCAACGGAAAATGCGCCGAAGAGCTCGCTTCACGACATCTCGCTTAACTTCAAGACCGGCTCTAGAGGGGTCAGCGACGTGATGAATAGTGAAGGCGCCAAGAATGTCTCCTCTACTTCCTCGGAGTTGAGGTAAAGTTCAAAAATCTGCCTTGGGAGGAAGTACGCGGGCTTCATCGATAGAAAACCCTCGAGGATTGATGCTCTGAGTGCATCAAACACCTCGTCCAGAATGTCTAAGCTGCAGGAGTCGAACTCCATGATTGGCTGACACCATACGCGATCCTTTTCCAAGATCTCAATCATGTTGACGGGGGAGACCACTGAAACACCGCTAGGTTTTTCCATGACTTAATCTGTAGAATTTATATATTAGTAAAAGGAAATATAATAAATCAGTTCAAGTGCTAATAAGCGTAAAATTTACCGTAATAATCTCTGAATGAATGTAAATGCAGAAGCAAGAGTAGAAGTTCTAAATTTTGTTAAGAGATCTTAGGGTTAAAGCAGAGCGAAAATGGCGGTTTCAGAATCTATACGTCGATATATATGATCTTGAAGATGAACATATTTTAGATCAACGGTTTAGTTTAAATCCCGCTTTAATAGATGGATGGTCTAGATTCGATATTATATAGAGCAATGAGTAACTAGCCGCCTAAGTCAAATTCCAGTTGTATTTAGCCTATAGAAGTAAGTTGACATGACATGCATTTAATGCAAAGTAGAGTTCAGCAATCTTAGCAAAGAATGCCGTGCATTTAATGAAACTGTTTATAATAGATGGCATTCTCTAAGGCATTGAATACGATGTTGAATCAATATCATAACAACATTAATTACTAGGTTAACTACTGAAAGAGATAAGCAAACATGTCAGCTGAACATTGTAGTCAGCTAATACCTCGTGCAGTTGGTTTCTGAGTCTCTGTGTACTGAATGAGTCCAGTACTGAGAGTAGACATTCCCCTTTGCTGAATGCTTCTCTCCTAAATCCACTTATTGACCTGAGTCAGTAGGGTCCAGCAGACCTAGCTCTACTGAAAGTTCTTTGAATCTGGCTTCAGCTAGAGGCTTGGTCAGTATATCGGCCCTTTGATGGTCAGTATGGATCTTCTCCATCCTAATATCCTTCTTTTCAACATGGTCACGAATGAAATGGTGTCTGATGTCCACATGCTTGCATCTAGTATGGAGAAGAGGGTTCTGAGTGATTGCAATGACACTTGAACTATCGCAGAAGATCGACACTTCATTCTGAATGACGTCATAGTCGCGTAGCTACTGTCTCAGCCAAAGGATTTGGGCGCAGCAACTTCCGGCAGTCATGTATTCAGCTTTAGTAGTTGACATCGCTACTGAATGTTGTTTCTTTGAGAACCATGAGATGAGCTTACTGCCGAGGAACTGATAAGTTCCTTAAGTTGATTTTCGGTCAATCTTGCAACCTGCGTAGTCAGTATCAGAATAACCAGTTAGTTCAATATTATCATCTGCTGGATACCATAAACCCATGTCAGGTGTTCCTCTGTGATAGCGGAGAATCTTCTTTGCTGAGTCCATATGGCTCTGCTTAGGATTCGCCTGAAATCGAGCGCAGACACCTACAACATAAGTTATGTCAGGTCTAGTAGAAGTTAGATATAATAGAGAACAAATAATTGCGCGAAATTCAGTATGGTCTACTGATACTCCCTCTTTGTCAAGATCGATTTTCATGTTCGTGTTCATCGAGATATTGATTGGTTTGCCGGATGTGCAGCCGAATTTCTTGATGAGGTCTCGAGTGTATTTGCCTTGATTGATGAACGTTCCCTTCTCTGATTGTTTGACTTGAAATCCGAGGAAATGATTCATCTCTCCCATCATCGACATCTCAAATTTGTCCTTCATCATTTTCTCGAACTGCTGACACATAATGACATTCTTCGAACTGAATATAATGTCATCTACGTAGATCTGCACAAATAAGATGTCGTCGTCTAGACGAATGCTGAATAGAGTGCGATCCACTGTGCCTTTCTGAAAACCTTTCTGAAGAAGAAACTCAGACAGGGTACAGAGCCTTTCTGAGTCTATAAACTTGATGTCCCTGCTGAAAGTCGGGAGGCTGTTCTACATAGACTTCTTCTTTCAGTACGCCGTTCAGGAAGGCTGACTTCACATCCATCTGATAAACTCTGAAGCATTGATGTGTTCCGTAGGCAAGGAATAGTCTGATAACTTCTAATCTTGCAATTGGAGCAAACATTTCGTCGAAATCTATCTCTTCGGCTTGACAGTAGCCTTTTGCCACGAGTTTATCTTTGTTCCTTACTATGACGTTGTTTTCATCTCGCTTGTTCTTGAAGACCCATTTTTTTCCGATCACATGTTGATGTCGGGATCTGTCAACAAGCTCCCATACGTCGTTCCTTGTGAACTGATTCAGCTCCTCTTGCATAGCAGTGATCCAGTCAGCATCTTTAAGCGCGTCCTCAATTGACTGAGGTTCTTCAGTAGACAAGAAGCAGGAATATAAAGTACTTTCTCCCTGACAGAATCTGGATCTTGTCTTTACACTTGTTGAAGGATCTTCAATGATAAGGTCTGAAGAGTGAGCATCCAGCCACGATCGAAGATGTCTTGTCTCTTCATCTTAAATTTGTTCAACACAGATAGTAGGTGAGTTCGGCATTTCATTTGTACTATTCTGAGATTGAAGCACAAGAGTTGGGTCTACTGAGTCACCAGGTTCAGGGGCATTAAGCTCAGGAACGTCATTTGTTCCCCCTGAGTTGTTATTCTCAGTAAAGGTCTCAGTTACCACTTGGGTTTCTTCATCTACCTGAGTTACCTGGGATTGATTTTGTTCAGTAGAATCAATCTGTTCAGCTACCTTTGCTGTTGGCTGTGATTCAATAGTCTTGACTTCATTTTCCTCATTTGAATCATCATCCCAACAAAGCTGGATCTTTTCAACATTATCTTTTAAGCTTAGATCTTGTAGTTGTTTACTGATGTCCTCAGATTCTGAATTTGAGTTCCTGCTCCTGTTCTCACTAGAAAACTCATTAAAGACAACATGAGGGCTTTCCTCCACGCAAAGGGTCCGGTAGTTAAAAACATTGAAGGCTTTGCTGACCCGGGAGTATCCTAAGAAGACTCCCTGGTCTGACTTGCTATCAAAAGTCTTTAACTGATCATTTTCATTATTGTGGATGAAGCACGAACACCCAAAAATATGGAAATAAGATAAGAAAGGCTTCCTGCCGTTCCATAGTTCATATGGTATCTTTTGATGTTGCTTTCTCAGTAGTGATCTGTTCTGAGTGTAACATGCAGTATCAGTCGCTTCTGCCCAGAATTTAGATGGGAGTCCTGAGTCTGCTAGTAGGGTTCTTGCTGCTTCTTTGAGTGTTCTATTCTTCCTTTCAGCAATCTCATTTTGTTGAGGCGTGCGTGCAGCAGACGTCACATGCTCCATTCCTCTAGTTTTGCAAAACTCTTCCACCATCAAATTCAGGAACTTTGTTCCTCTGTCTGAACGAATCTTTCTGATTTCGGTGTTCTTCTCGACACTGAGTCTTTTCAGAAGCGTAGGCAACTCTATTTTGACGTCAAACTTGTTGGCAATAAATATGACCCATGTATAGCACGAGTAGTCATCAATGACCACTAAAGCATACTTCTTGCCTCTGATCGTCACAGGAGAGACTGGACCGAACAAGTCCATGTGCAGGAGCTAAAGGATTCCATCCGTGGAAGGCGCTAAAATTGGTGGATTTTGTTTCTTTGTTTGCTTTTCCTTCGGGCATGCCTCATGGCTCGAGTGTCCTTGCTGAACACTTCATTCGGCAGTCCTCTCATTAGAGCGTTTCTAGCAAGCTTGTTGAGGGTCTTGAAGTTGAGATGGCTGAGTCTTTTGTGCCAGAGCCACCCCGTTCTGTTGTCGTTCTTTGCCAGCAAGCATGCTTCAGGTTCTGCTGAATTCCAGTCAGCAATGTATATGTTCTTTTTGCGCGAACCTGATAACACTGTTTTTCCTGTAGATTTATCAATGACATCACAGAAACCAGTGTCAAAAATCACTCTATTCGAGTTATCACAAAATTTACTAACAGAGAGAAGATTATGTTGAAGTCCTTCAACATATTATACTCTTGGAACTGTGGTGGTTCCAATGCTGAGTATTCCATAGCCTCTGGTACAGCCTTTTGCATTATCTCCAAACTCGATTATGGGTCCTTCTTCAGTAATATAATTCTTCAGTAGACTCTTCTGGTATGTCATATGTCTTGAGCATCCATTGTCCATGTACCATGGGTCCCTGTGCACCTGCAAGACATAATTATATTAAGCTACCCTTTATTTTTTATTTTGGGTCCTTAAGCGTTAGTTTTGGAAACCCAAATCTGTCTTACGGCCCTAGTGGTCTCCGACAGTTTCTTTCCACTCTGATCAACATTCTTCACCACTAGACTGGTTGATGTTGACTTCTGAGGCTTTACAGGTTCAGGAGTCCTGATCTTCTGAGGTGGTGGAGTGCTGACCTTAGCCTTCTGAACGGCCTTTTTCTTCTTTTGACTCTTGGAACCCCTTCTGACAATAGGATCATAATAATACGACCCATACTGAGCTGGATGTGTCAGTTGTGGCGGTCCATACTGATCAGTCCATTTGATTCTGATGGTTCCCCTTTGACTGAACTGTGGTGATTTTGAGCTACTCTTCTTGTCAGATTTTTGATAGATATGATGAGGTGCTTTCATCTTCTCTTTGTTCTTTGCTAGGGGATTCAGTAATTCGGCATTGATCGTCTCCCCTTGAACAAACCTATCAGTTAGCCGATTTTTTGAGCGTGTGGGGGCAGATGTGGAGGCTCCATGGCTGAACCCGAGTCCCTCCTTGCAGGTGTTTAGGCTTGTTGTTGGCTAGCATTGCCTCAAGCTTTTTCTCAGCTCCCATTTAACGCTATGTTAATAGGTTTCTCCAGACATCGTCACTCTTCTTGAGAGTTTCATGCTATGTCTGAAGTCCTGAGAACTTCTGCTTCAGTAGACTAAATTCAGTATCTTTCTGAGTCAAGTCTTTGGTCAGTACTGAGATCAGATATTCTTGTTGCTGAGACTTGGCCATCAGAGAGTTAATCTCCTCCCTGAGTCTCAAAACAAGTCCTTCCGACTTAGTAGCAACCTGACTCTCCTGAGAAAGTCATTGATTTTCCACTTTTAGGGCATCCAACTCCTGAAGAGTCTTACTGAGCTGCAGACTCATCTGAATCTGCTTGTCGAGTAGTTCTTCATAGGCAATCGCGACGTCCAGATTCTCATCTGCTCCTGAAATAGTATCTTGTGTGCAATGTGAAGAAGAGTTAAATGGTTCATGAGAGTTTACCTCATCCTCTTCTCATGTCGTTAGACACTTTTTAGTATCTTCTTCAAGCTCTTGGGCCATAAAGGCAGCTTCATCATCTGATGAATCCATGAAGGAGTCGACTTCATCTGAGTCGTCTGAGAGTTCACCAGCAATGTAGGCTTGTCGCTTCTTGATGAACTTCTCCCTTGCAGCTCTTTCAGCTGTGCTGAGCTCAGGACAATCGTACTGGTAGTATCCTGGCTTCTTGCGGTTGTAGCGGGGAGGTGACTCTGCGCTTCTCTATTCTCACTTGTCTTTCGATCGTGCGTGAATCCTCCTATTTCCTGCATTCAGAAGTATGTGGTTCAGGAGTGTGCTTAGGTGAGTAATCAGACTTACTCTTTGAGTCTCTAACGACTCTGGAAAGTTTTCCGCGCCGCTCCTTTTCCTTCTGATATTTGATGGCAAGCAGTGCATATCGCTTAGCTAGGCTTCCTTCTTGTAGGTCACTGGTTGAAGGTTCAGCTTTTCTAGATGCTGGAGCTGTTGTGCTGACTGATGCTTTAAAAGCATGGTCTATCTAAGTGTCAGCTTCAGCTCGTTGCTTCCTCTGTGGTAAACCGAACTCGAACTCCTCAGCTTTTAATTCTGAAAATATATGATCAGGAGAAACAATATCAAGATCAGAATGTCTAAGCAATGTAGCAAAGGGAGTCCAATATCCGTTTGGCAGTACTCTCAAAATTTTGAGATTCATCTCTCGATTGGAGAACGTCTTTCCCAACCCATTGATAGTATTCATCAGATCCGTAAATCTGACATTAAGATCTTCAATCGTGCCGCCGGGCATGAGTGACAGTCTCTCCAGCTTTTGGAGTTCCAGCGCTAACTTGTTAGCTTTGATCTTCTAAGTCCCCCGACTCAGTAGTGCTAGAGCATCCCAGAGTTCTTTAGTTGACTTGCAGTCCTGAACTCTCCCTAGATATGAGTCGCTCAAGGTGGTCAGTATGGCGTTCCCAACCCGATCAAGGTTGTGAAGCTTCTGGAGTGAAAAAGCTTCTCTCTTTAGGAACCTTCTTCTCGGTTACCGCTCCACCTCCTTGTTTTGGATCCTGGAAAGCAAAACTATCAACCATAGGTACGATAGGTCCGTCTTCCAAGACCTCTGTCATACTATCGTGGAGGGAAGTCAGATGTGCTTCCATTTTGACTCGCCATACCCCATAGTTCTCTACTGAGAACATGGGTACCATCCTAATTCCTGGCATATAAGACATGTTAGGTAATAATATGAATGAAGAATGATATGCAGTGAAAACGATTTCAGGATCCGTTCAAGTAGACCAGTTTCAGATAACAAGAGTCTTAAAGAACTCCTGCTCTGATATCGATTGTTGGTCCCGAGGTAAACGTTCAGGTGTAGAAGGGGGGGGGTAAACACACCTGAAAACTTTCTCAACTTAAAATGCGAACAGTCCAATTCAGGAGATTATCTGCTGAATAAATTCAGTAGACCAGGCAAGCTGTTCTGGATCGCGTGGACATAGTGACTGACTATACTGAGCCCTGCTAGCTGACTGATGTCAGAATTCAATACCGTTCAGTAAGAGTTCAGTAGCGTGCGGAATAGTGTAGGCCTAATTCAGTTGAGTTGAAAACATTTTTATTAAAACTGTTTCTATAGATTAGTGCTCTCAGTTAAGCTTTTCTGAAACTCTGTTGTATGATTTTGTAAATGGTTTTCAGTATGAACAGTAAATCAATGCAACAGTAAATGAACACAACGATTTTAAAGTGGTTCGGATATCAACAATTCTACGTCCATTGTCCCGAAAAGATCATGAGTCTATTTTATTATACTGAGTTAGTCTCAATTGGTTTGTACACTGGACAAACACGGCCTTGAAGATTATACTGAGCAAGTCCCAGTTTACAAGGTTCAAACAAGAATGTTTGAAGAATTATCCAACAGTGAAGGAGTTCTTTACAATAAGAACAGTTCAAGATATGAACTCCTTCGGTTCTAAGCTATGGATATTTCAGTGGAGCTTAGGTTAGAGGGAAAGGGAACAAGAAATGGCTTTTAGAGTGATGAACAATGAGGAATAATCTCTTTGGGTTCGTGTTCTATCACTTGAATGCTAGAGGCTTTGATTCTATTAAGCTTGGTTCCCTAGAGCAAAGTAGTCGCCTTTCGTATTGAGTATTTCTCTGAAGTTCTTGCGGAAAGCTTGTAACTTGTTCGTTCGATGCTCGTATATTTTGTGTGTTCGATATTCTTCGATTTAATTTTCCCTCTATTTATAAAGGTGAGCTATGCATAGATTCATTGGAGACGAAATGTCCACGTGTCACTCTCTTTGGGTAGCTAACGGCTCTTTTAGAAATCATGCAGAGTCTTTTCCTCTATTTCAGGAAAGTAGTTGACTTGCAGCTTTTACCAGAACTTTGACAGTTGGTTGCTTGTCATTGGTCGAGGTGTAGAGAGTAGTTGAGACACACAGACTTCAAGGCAGATACTGAAGCTGACTTCTCTGATGTGTACAACCTCGGAAACCTCTACTGATTTAACATAGAAGATCATCTGACAATCAAGGAGACTGTCAGGCCGTTGCCGAGTCTGACCTGGGGTTCAGTAGTATACTCCTGCTGAGTCCAACTCTACTGAAGGTCGACTCTGAGTTCAGTGAACTGCTCCTGCTGAGTCCAGTTCTACTGACTCTTTTACTATGTTGCTCCTGCTGAGTCCAGCACTGCTGAATCTTTCAGTATGATGCTCCTGCTGAGTCCAGCATTACTAAATCTGAACACCTCTCAGTATGCTGCTCTTGCTGAGTCCATCACTACTGAGTCTTCACTCCATGGTACTGAGGCGGATAGTCTACTGAGGGATCAGCAGACAGAACTATGAGCCTGGACCATGCTGAAGGAAAGTCTACTGAGTCTGAAACTCTCAGAGACCAAGGCGTTACTATTACAAAGGAATAGTTCACCTATCAAGCTAGGGTTTTGGGATCAGCCAAATCTTCTAAATAATCTACTGCTGAATCATCTCCCAACAAAGTATCACACATGAAAGAAATTGAGACCGACATAGGATTTCATCGGTTCACAATAGACTCAAATTCTCACCAGAGGCTTTTGGATTACCATAATTTCACATCCTTCATGATCGAAAATTTTATCATGTTCAAATTCAATTCAACAATGCTTCAGCAAAGAAAAAATTTATGGCAACAAATGCATAATCAACAAATAACATGAGTCACAGTAGTTCAAATATCTAGTACATGGAGAACCATAAAAATCATAATTATGAAGACCGAATTAGTAGGGTTCAAGATTCTACATATCCCCCAAACCTATCTACGAGCTAGTTCCTAGCACGAAAATAGAGTGAAACAATTAAAAGTGGGTAAACGAATTTTCCCTGATGTCTAGGTGATATCCGATCGATCTACATATGTGAAGCTTGATCTGGCAAGCTCATATCCAAAGTTAATCCCCACCGTATCAGCTCCCCAAAGTTAATACCCATCGTATTAGCTCCCATACTGCTTTGATATAGCTTATCATGCATTAAAAATCAATATGTGAAGCATATATGTGAATTTTCCTCCTCCTCGTTTTTTTTTTTTTTTTTTTTTGAAAGCAATAAATCTAATTAAAAAAACAAGAAAAACTCACAAACGTGGGTTGCCTCCCATGAAGTGCTGTTGGTTAGAGTCATTGGCTTGACTTTGCTAAATCTGTTAGAAACTTGGAAACTTTGGACGCCCAACTACAGCCTTGTCGAACGCCTCCTTTGATGATGCTCCGCCGACATCCTTCATAGTGAAATGTTTTCTGGTACATGGATTCATCAATTTCACCACACCATGCGACAGAACGTCCACCATAGGAAATTGTTCGGAGAATGTAGAACTTGGGTATATTGGAAAAGCTATAGAACCATCGTCATATAAAAGAACTTTAAGACCAGGATATAGTGTTTTACCCAGCGTGCGCTTCACATTAGCAGTTTTAGTGAGTCTGACATAGATGATTTTCTTCGGGAACATGTCTTTTTGATCTTCAACACATCTATCCAATTTCAGAACACCAACATCAGTTGACTCCTCATCAAATAATGCATGTATTCCTAATCCCTCTGTACCATCATAATCCTTCACTACATCATATGTAGCCTCCACAAAGTTAATTTCAGCAATTGAGGCATTAGTTCCCAATGTGGTTGGAGCTAGTGCTTTGAATTCGTGATGGTACATCAACACAAGTCCTAGTGGTTGCCATAAATGGCCTCCCTAGGAGGATAAGCTGGTCACTTAGCCCTCAAGAAGTATCATCAGCATCAAGAACAATAAAGTCAATACGAAAAATAAACTTATCTACCTTTACCAACAGATCATCCATGATTCTCATTAGGAGCTTCACCGAGTTATCAGCAAATTGAAGCCTCATAGGTGTAGGCTTCAAATTGTTAACTCCCAACCTTTTGTAAATAGAGTAGGGCATGAGGTTGATACCGAATCTTCCAGGATATGCTAACTTACGCGATAGAGCCGATATATCCCCTTGATTCAAGTGTATGAAGATTTGTACTCTGCTCGTAATCCTTTTTATTGGTGAAGAGCTCCTTGAAGAATTTGGATTGCCTTGGAATACTCTTGATGAGGTCTAAGAGTGGCAGATTGATGTTCACCTTAGAGAGTATATTAAACAAGGATCCAAATTGTTCTTCTTGTTTGTTAACATTGAGGCCTCCTGGAAAATGAGGTGGGGGCTTGTATGGATTCATAGATTTATGCAAAGGAGTCCAAACAGTAGGCTCCTTCTCCTCATCTCTTGTCATTCCATCAACAATAGCCATAGCAACTTCGTTGATTTTCTCTTTTGGCTTCTCTGAATCATCACCAAGGAAAATAGTAATGGATCTCGCCTCTTCAGTTTGTCCGGGTAGTTTTCCTTATTGCATTTTAAGCAAAGTGCCTTCCTGTGCTAGCTGGCCAAGTTGAGTCTCCAAATTTTTTTCAATTGATTCCACGTTCTTAACAGAAGTGGTGAGTGTCTCCATTGACTCCCTAGAATTCTTCATAAAGCAGTTTAAGGTGTCTTGCAAGATGGCAATGATATTCTATTCAGCTTCCTCAATCTTTTACGGAGGGCGAGAAGATGATGTGCCTCCAAAGTTCTGCTGCTGATTGGTATTCCTTCCTCCATAATTCTGGTAACTCTTATAGTTGGGATTGTACCCTTGCTGCATATGGACAAAATTTTGTTGAGGCCTTTGATATTGCTTTCTCTCCTCCCATTCCTAGTGTCCTATGCCTTGTCCCCAATTAGCTTCTTCTTCTTGAAATTGGCTATGGATGGTGTTAAGCTGGCATTGGGCCAGTTGAGTGTTGTGGATCATCATAAATGGTACAAACCTCACCAATCTTTGGGTCTTGCACTTGTGTTTGCTTGAGCTCCTTGATTTCTTGTCTAAGCAGTTGAAGCTCCTTAATAGTATCATCCGTATGCGCAGCCCGCACATCCTGCATTCCACGTTGTCTCACACTCTAACTTCTTTGTATGGAATGACACTGTAACGTCTCAAAAAGTTCATGCAATGCACTTGGGGTCAGTACAAGAGTGCCGTCGAGAGTCATGTTGTCAACCATAATCTGACACGACAAGAGCAATCCATTGTAAAAGAACTTATTCAATATTGTGACCTGGTAATTATGATGTGGGCATTGGATGAGGAGTCCCTTGAATCTATCACAAACCTCATGGTATGTCTCAATGTCAAATTGAGAGAAAGTAGCAATGTGTTGCCTCAACTCGTGGCTCTTGCTTCGGGAGTAATTTTGCTTAGTGAATGCTTTGAATACTTCCTCCATTGTTCGCAAAGAATTAGCAGGCGGTGTGTTCAACCAATTCTTGGCCTTATCCTTCAGAGTGTATGGAAACAATCGTCTTCTCAATTGATCACTAGTTAGACCGCTGATAGGAATAGTCCCCAATATAGCATAGAACTCCCTCATATGAGCAAGAGGATCTTCAGTTGCTAGACCGTAAAAAGATGGTAGCATATGATAGTAAATCGGCTTCAGATCATAATTTTGGCATCTCTTCTAGGACGTGTAGGTGGTATTGGCTCCAAGTATCAGCCTTGTGTAGTCTCCCTGCAACTTCTCTGGTTCAAGATTGTTCACAATTTGCGCCATTTCAATTTTATCTTCCGCTTCTTCCCTCGTAACGCGAGTCCCTACTATGTGTATGTTATCGATAAAAGGCGCAAGTTCTGGATGTTGCGACCTTCTACCGTGCATAAACCTATAGAAAACTCACAGAGTAAGATTCGACACAGTAAAAGAAAGGAAGAATTGAAAACCAACTTAAAAATAAAATCTAGACAAATAAACAACTACTAAAAAGAATAATCAAAACGCGACTGAGTCTTCGGCAACAGCGCCAAAAACTTGATGAACAAATTTTAATTCTCACAAGTGCACGAATCGGTATAGTACCTAATCCATCAACTCCCGAGGTCGATCTCATAAGGACTCAATTGAGTTCTAATTATCCTAATTACTTACTTTTACTTGGTCCTAAACTTGGTTTGATTTATTTAAAACTACTAAATTAAAATAACAAGAAAGTAAAGCGAAGTGGGGTAATGGGTGTAGTTTCAAGTTTGATGAAGAGTGCGGAGGTTTAACAATCATTATGCCTAAGATGATTGATTCATTCCCATTCTCTAGCTAGCATTTGTGAATTTCTTTTGTTGGATCATCCACTAAGGCACTAGGGATTCCGTATGATGGCGGAAGATCTCTAACGAATAATCCTAAGGGTTAATCAAGTGATCATATCATGAACCTAAGGATCATATCATGCTCAATGATTTAAGGAACCATCTAAACTATCCCACACCAATGGTGACAATCTAGATTCTTAATTGCATGTCTAAATAAATAACCGGGTATGATCCGCCGTATTACATATTCCCTATATTCTCTACAATTATCTCAGATGATGGCCAATCACATTAAAGACTCATAGAGAAATCAAAAGCAAGTTCAACAATTAAGAAACAAAATAATTCAATCATTCCAAAACTAGGGTTCGAATCACTTCATCAAAAAAATGTAGATCCTACTAAACCCCCACATAAGGGGATTTAGCCAGTCAAATTCGTAGGAAAACAATCACAATATATGCAATAGAATTCAAGTATCAAAAACCCTAAACAAAACTGAGAAGGTATAATACAACCTAGAATCTAGCGGATTGATCCTCACACTCGATTCTCGGGTTGTGGTCTTTAATCTTCATCTTGAATCTTCAACGGAGGGATGCCTTGGGTGTTTCTCTGCTTTGGAGGGTAGAAGAAGTCAAAAATATAGTGTGTTGTTCGAAGGAAAGAAGTCTGGATGGGTTTATATATGTTTCGGGCCAAAAAACACGAATATGGGCTTTTACAGATGTCGACCACTACTTGACTCCCACGAAAAAATTGCATTATGAGACAGAACACACAGGCCCGTGGTCCAGCACAAATGAGGACCACGGCCCGACTGCTTCGGCACTCTACATTCTTACTACCTGTTGTTACAATTTATGCATGTACGACACTTGTGCTTAACTGAAGAACCTTAGGATCGATTAGGACAACCCCACCTTTGCAAAATGTGTTTATGGTCCCTAGCCCCATTACAACCTAAAGAAGACCTCCTTGATGTAGCGATTATGATTGACACAATATGGTGGCTGAACGAACATAGTTTAGTTGAGTGGTCGTCCATGACTATTATAGGGGATCTTTGAGTGAACAATGAGAAAGACCTTATTCCCCTGCCCGATTTTTGACCGTTTGATAATAATGTTCCTAGATTTTGAATTCATGATCCGTGCTCTGCAAATTGAGAATCACTATGCATGCTTAATCTGTTTATGAGTTTGGGCATATTGTGAACTATAGGCAGACTGACTGGAATGAATGCTTTGTGTCTTTCCTTTTCTATTTGTGTGAGTCTGTTTGCATATGTGTCTGGGGGAGTCTGTCTTGAGCTACACTCTAAGCTTCGAAATTCTCTTCATACTTGAGGGAAAGTATTGCTTAAGTGTGAGGAGGTTGATAAGCCTAGATTTGTAGCTCATTTACCCATTTGATTTGTATGTTTTGTGTCGTGGTTATGCAGATTATTAGCTTGAATTGGAAAGAAAGTGATGAAAAATTAGTGCAGCCGAGAAGAGGAGCAAATTCTTTGTTTAAGGGAAAAATCTGCCCAACTGCAAAGAATTTGACTCGAAATGATGCCATAATGGACCTGTAGTGTATTGGGCCGGAAATAAGGAGGATCAGATTAAATCAGGCCTACAAACGCCCACGACTTGTTTTGAAGCGAAATTACGAGCCATGTCAACATTGTACAATAGTACATGCCTTTACATAGTGGGTAGCTCACCTACCATTCTGACGAAGTGTTGCGCCCAAGGCAGATATTTTGTGAAAGTGAAGAAGGGAGCATAAGAGAAAAATCGGAATCATCTTCAAAATACATCCTCTTAGTTTAGTTTAGCTCTCGTCTCCCTCTAAAAATACTCTCTAATTTCCGCCATAGTTGTAGAACAAAAACACTTTAATCTTTACGCCTAGCTTAGTTACAAGCTCTCCGGTGGCGAAGACTTCCATTTAAATACCGGTTAGGTTAGCTTTAAATATTGTCATTAAATTCTAATTCTTAAGTACTTGCATTTATTTCTTCGATTACATTTACAATGCTTTATTGTTCACGGGTGAGGTATTTAAAGTTATTCCTCTTTTCTGTCTTGTTCATGCTTAGAAAAATGTTGTCTTTTCTCCCTGCTATTATTCCATGATTTCAGATCTAGACACCTTCGATTTCGTACTATGTTGTTTCTTACCCTTTTTAGTTAAAAGTTCATGCTAGATTTCTGCCATTTAAAGA
Organism: Lavandula angustifolia; assembly: GCA_028984105.1. Lineage (NCBI taxonomy): Eukaryota > Viridiplantae > Streptophyta > Magnoliopsida > Lamiales > Lamiaceae > Lavandula > Lavandula angustifolia. Next base: position 8,848 of record JAPVEC010000147.1, on the reverse strand, counting down.
AAGTTTACTGTTTCAGTTTTAACTTCCATATCTAACTTATGTATTTCCTTCACATGCTTACTTTCGCACCCTTAGTTAATATGTGTAGCTAAACCTCCAGATCTGGCTGAGGTAATGAGGCTCCATCCCTAAGAATTCGTGAGATATGAGAACGTGTTTGATAATTAGTTTAGTAAAGGTTTTAGTCGAACTCTGTTTAAGAGAGTGAGAATTACTTAGTTCTAATCAGTCTGGGTAGGTAACCTTCTTTCTGGGCAGGCGTAGATTAACTAGGTTTTTTTATTTTAATGTTAAAACATCGGTAGAAGCCTTGATCTGGTTCCTCTGTTCCTAATGCTCCCTCCCTAGTCATTGCTCAACAAGGTAGGGCAGCCACTTGGGTAGGTGACGGTTTCTATGCTCAACATGGCAGTCACAACTTAATAGAAGGATTGGACGCTCATGTGCTCAGCACAACGTCCTGGCTAGATAACCTTAACTAAACTAATTCACTTTGTAATCTAGGATCAGACGGGGGTGGTATGGAATTACCTTAGCCGGATTGACTTTTTATATCTTGTTAATTGTTGTTATTTATTGCATGTTACATTTTTGCCTAGTTTTTAAAAACACAATGTTTATGGTGGCTACTAGCCAAAACCTTAGGTCAGTAGAGATAGTTTACTTAATCGTCCGTTCCATGAGGATCGACCTCTTGCTTATCGTTGTGCTTGTTTAAGTATAGTTCTGTGCAGGTGTTCACACTTATAAATTTATTTGATCCATGCAATTCTAATAGGACGGAATCTCGCGACCGATCGGTGATCATCAAAGAAAACTCAATCCGAATTTGCTTGTTGACGAGGTTTGAGTGTGGATGACGAGTGGCGGCTTCTTGCTTCCCATGAGAGATTTGAATATGCATGAGGTCGTGCTAAAAGAAGTGTTGAAGCTCTTATCTATGGGAATTATCTATCCTATATCTATCTCATGTCGTCGCAAAAAGAAGTCCGGATTTCAAGTGGTCGAGAATGAGAAGAACGAATTGGTTTCGGTACGCTTAGTGACGAGGATGGCGCATGTGCTTCGATTATAGCAAGCTTAATGCGGCGACACGCAAGGATCACTTTCCGCTTCCATTTATCGATCAGATGCTCGAGAGACTTGCGGGGCAAGTCTATTTTAGCTTTTTGGACGGATATAACGGTTATTCCAAAATCTATGTGCTCGATGAGGATCACGACAAGACGATGTTCACATGTCCTTATGGAATATTTGCTTATCGCCGAATGTCGTTCGGATTATGCAATGCGACGGGCACCTTTCAAAGGTGTATGATGAGCATATTCTCGGAACTTCTCGAGAATTTCATAGAGGTTTTCATGGAGGATTTCACCATTTATGCTGATTCATACACTTCATGCTTGAAGAACTTGGACAAGGTCCTAGCCGGTGTGTAGAGAAGAATTTGGTGTTGAATTATGAAAAATGCCACTTTATAGTGACCGAAGGAATCGTGCTCGGTCACGTTGTTTCAAGACGAGGGATTGAGGTCGACAAAGCTAAAGTAGAGTCGATTGCAAAGCTGCCATACCCGACTACTCCAAAAGAAGTTCGACGTTTCCTAGGGCACACCGGTTTCTATCGGTAATTCATAAAGGATTTTGCGAAGATAGCTCAACCACTAACAAGACTACTTCAACAAGATGTCGAGTTCAATTTTGATGCTAAATGTAAGGAGGCCTTCACCCTCCATAAAAAACAAGCTTACTACAACTCCAATGCAGCCACCGGATTGGAATAAGTCTTTCAAAATTATGTGCGATGCTTCCGACTGTGCAGTCGGAGCAGTGCTAGGACAGAAATCCAAAAAGGAGAACCACGTGATTTACCATGCGCCAAAGACATTAAATCCGACTCAATGCAACTATTCCACCACGGAGAAGGAGCTGTTGGCAATCTTACTTGCCTTTGACAGCTCGAAGATCATTGTATATACCGATCACGACGCCGTCAAGCACCTCCTTGCCAAGAATCAATCGAAGCCAAGACTTATCCGATATATTCTACTCTTACAAGAATTCAATTAGGAGGTGAGGGACAAGAAGGGTGCTGAAAACCATATGGCGGATCACTTAAGCCAATCAACGAGACTTTTCCCTAAGAACACCTATACGTTGTTCCAGAAATCGTTTCCAGCCTTGCCAAGCTGCTGCTCGAGTAATGATTTGCAGTTGGAGTCCAGAAAGTGTCTCAGTTGCCCAGTCAAGACGATACTGTACCAAAATGGCTGAAAGTCGTGGGTAAGATTTCTAAATTACCTTAGTTTGTTAATATTGTGAATTACTTAACCTCTAAGCAGCTTCCACCTGAGTTTATTCATGCCCAACAAGCAAAGTTAAAAGGCGAGTGTAAGCAGTAGTTCTGGGACTCTCCGATCCTATGGAAAATGAGAGTCGATCAAGTAATTCGTGGATGTATTCCCGAAGATGACAAGACGATATTTTACACCATTGCTACTCGTCTGTTTATGGCGGACACTTAGGTCCAAAACGAACCGCGAGGAAGGTGCTGGATGCGGGATTCTTTTGACCGAGCCTACACCCCGATGCCCACAATTACTGTAAGTCTTGTACATGTTGCCAATTGACCGGAAATATATCCATGAGAGATGAAATGCCCCAAAAGCCCTTGAGATTTTGTGAGATATTCGATGTTTTAGGTATGGATGTTATGGGTCTGTTTCCTAATATTATGGTAACATGTACATCATATTTGCCGTTGATTACATTTCTAAATGTGTTGAGGAAAAGGCTACAAAGACTAATGACTCTAAAGTTGTTGCAACGTTTCTTCGTACTAATATTTTTTGCAGATTTTTGCAACCGCACCATAGAGTCATTGATGAAGAAGTATGGAGTAGCCCATCAAGTTTCTACCGTCTACCATCCACCGTCTACCATCCACAAATGAATGGCCAAGTTGAAGTGTCAAATCGAGAAGTGAAGTCTATCTTGAAGAAAATGGTCAATCCATCCAGAAAAGATTGGAGTATGAGGCTGGATAACGCCTTATGGGCCTATCGGATAGCCTACAAAACTCCACTCGAAATATCTCCGTATAGATTCTCATAATTTGCCGAATTATTTGGTGCAGCTCAGCGACCACCACCATGCAACACGCTCTCCACGGCACCCATGCAAGCAACCTCTCACGGCGAACACCATACGGCGGCCTCTTATGGGTATTTGTGATCCTATTTCCTTAAAACTAACAGAAAATCTTGCAAGAAGCCCGGCCTTGGTTCTCGTTGAATCATCCATAAACAAATCTTTCATTTCGTCAAACATGGTGGCCAGACTAGGCCTTCCCACTCAGAAGACAGTTCCATACCTCATTCACATGAGCAACGACGAGCATGTAGATGGCCAAGGCCTTTGTGAGCGGATTTTAATGGAGATCGAGGGCAAAATGATCGTGGAGGACCTTCTCCCACTTCCCCTGAAGGAGTGGATGACATTCTCGGCTTATAGTGGTTGCTGAAGCTAGGACGTGTGGGTCAGGGTTCCACAGACGTTGCTCGGGATCGAAAAGGGAAAGCTGTATTCGAGGGTTAAGGAAGCATGCATTGGTGGAGGACTAATGTTTTTTTTTGTTTGTATTTTGTTGTTGTAATCGCACATCTTTATCGTCTAATGTATAATTATCTAGTTTCTTTTCGTCTAATATACTAATCTAATTTACGCGTCACGTTCTTGTCGTGTAATATAATCACTACATTATTTTCGATGTGCAATAAATCTATCGTATAGTGATATTACTTCATTAAGTCTTCCAGCAATTATAAAGTGTTATTGGCGATTGCGTTAAAGCGTTAAGGCTGGGTGGGTCCTCATTTCATATAAAAAATATTAAGTAAGTTCAAAAAGTATCAAAATAAGAGTCCCATGATACCTATAAAATTCATTCAATTCTGGGTATGAAACATAGTTTTTAGAAACAAAGTGATATAAAAATTATGTAGTGATTGTAAGTGGGTATATTTAAAGTTCTTCCATCAACTAATTAATGAGTATATGATTACTTTAATAATCAATCAACACTCCATTTCTTAATTATAAATAAAATTCTCCGAACTCTAGCTTGATTTCGAAGAACATGTATGCATTATTTCTCACAATCAATCATTAATTTGAAATTAACTCGAAATTAAGAGCCTACACTTTTCCTCCGTACTTGGCCTTATACTCCGCCCAGAACTGCCCCGCCGGTTTCCACATCAGTGCACAAAATAATCCTCCGACCGGTATGCCTCATCATCTTATTCAACTCCGCAACAAACCCCGGCCCCAACTGTTCGCAGTACTCCAAAAACCTCGCCGTGAAATCATACCCCTGGTCCCACCTATCCCCCATCCCGGGCTGCGCAAAACCCTTCTGAGCATACCTGACACCGGCTTCATGTAATCCGCCATTCCCTCCACCAATCCTAGAGGCGCCTTCCCCTCGCCGTCCCACTGGAACACGTGCGTGATCTCGTGGTGGAGAAGAGAGTGTACTCCCACTTGAGGTCCCCTTGGTAGCCCTGCAGGTAGAGGGCGCTGACGTTGACTTGCTCGCCGTAGGTTATGGCTTCCGCCTCGTCCTACTGCTGGATGAACACCGTCATCACCTCCACCGGCTTCCGATCGGCAGCGGTGTTCTGCTGGAAGATCTTCCATACGAAGTAGTTAATGTCTTTCATGATTTTTAAGGTGCATGGGATTCCGATTTCGGCCTCGAATCGCTTTCCGTCGGGGTAGTTTTTGGCGTCATTGATGGCGACGTATTTGACGGCGAGGGCGGAGGGGAAATGGGGAGGGTTTGGAAGAGGAAGAGGAGGAATAGGAGTGATCTCATGGCTGCTTCGAGTTTGGTTTTTGGAGGTAGAAATGGTGGTGGGAAAGATTAGGGTTTGTGGGTTGAATTATATAGGATGGGAATTAGATTTATGTTTGTGGGTCCGTGGGATATGTAGTAGAAATGTAGAATTTATTTAATTCTCAAGCCTTTTATTACTAATCGCGCGAGGATGTAATTAATCTTAACCCATCCACATAATGTAACAGCATGCAAGATTTTAATTTGGGTAGTATATATATATATATATATATATATATATATATATATATATATATATATATATATATATATATATATATATATATAGGGTATGGATTCGGTGGGAAGGCGTAGTTATATAGGAAGGTGAGAAATATACATATTCCTTATATGTTTTATGCATATTCTTTATTTTTTTTATGCATATATCTTGTATTTTTTACATTTTTATCCTTATATATAAAACATATAAAGAATATGCAAAAGGAATATTCTAGAGCTTATTCAATCTAAACCATCAAAAAATAAATCCATGATATATATATATATACTAGGAGGTCTCGTTCGTTATTAAATAAATATAGGAAATATTATTAATTAATTATTGAACACAACTAATTAATGTTTCCTAAATCTTGATTTTTTTTTCTTAAATGTAAACAAGGGTGGTTCCAATAGGAACACCCCTTAGAGTGAGAAATAAGAACAATTATCATCCATCATATCATGTAAGTGGACGGCCCAGATGTCTTCTTATTTTTTTCCATCGAATTGCACTATTTATTAACAATTGTTTGCACTAAGGGTATTATAGTAATAGTGTTAATAGTAAAAGAAATTAAACCCTAGCGGTTCCCGTTGGAGATACAAATTAGGATAGAGACTTTTTTTATTTGTTGTATTTGCTCTTCTTATCATTCACCTCTACAACATTAGCGGTTCCAAAAAATCTCACGCTTCCGAAAGTAAACATTTAAGCTAATACCTTGTATATTGATTTGCCTCTGCATCCGCTCGTATCTGGGAGAATCCTTTCATCTATCAATTACGTAGAGCTTTCTTATTTAGTTGGTGAGTTTTTAAGTTTCAGGCATTTTTTTTCTGGTCTAGATTCTAAAATTCCCAACACAAATAGCGTTTTTGCACTGTTATTTGATGGATTGATATTTGATGGAATGTGATTTAGTTGTTGATTTGACTGATTCCAAAACCCTATGTTGATTGTTGAACCATTCCCTTGTAAAAGTTATACACCTTTGTCTCTGAGTGTTTCAGACTCAGTAGACTAGCCTTCAGCATGGTTCCGGGTCGAAGTTCGTCTTACGTCGCCCGATGAGACTATCCGCCGCAGCACCATGGAGTGAAGATTCAGTAGTGCTGGACTCAACAGGAGCAGCATATTGAAAGGTGTTCAGGAGTCAGTAGAACTGGACTCAGCAGGAGCAGTTTACTGAACTCGGAGTCTTAACCTTCAGTAGAGTTGAACTCAGCAGGAGTATACTACTGAACATATGGGTCAGACTCAGAGACGGCCTGTCAGTTTCCATAACTGACAGAATACTTCAATGTCATTTCAGTAGATTGGTCCGAGGTCGTTCAACTGAGAGAAGGCAGCTTCAGTATCAACCTTGAAGTCTGCAAGTGTCTCAACCACTCTCCGTACATCGACCAATGACAAGCAACCAGCTGTTAAAGTATCTGCCAAAAGCTGCAAGTCAACCACTTTCCTGAAAAAGATAGTGGACTCTGCAGAAATTCAAAAGAGTCGTTAGCTACCAAATAGAGTGACACGTGGAAAGTTCGTCTCCAACGGATCTATCCATAGCTCACATCTATAAATAGAGAGAAAATCAAATCGTTGAAATATAACACAACACAGCGACAAACGAATAGGGCATCAAGCAAACAAGAACACAAGCTATACGCGACGAAGTTTAGAGATATATCTTAGCGTGAAAAAGCATACAACTTGCTCTAAGGGAACTCAAGCTTACATAGAACTCAAGCCTCTAGCATCCAAGTGAAGAACACAAACCCAAAGAGATTATCCATCACTGTTCTTCACTCTAGAAGTCTTACATGTTCCCTTTCCCTCTAACATAAGCTCAACTGTATCTATCTATAACTTAGACCGAATGAGTTCAATTTATTGAACCGTTCTTAGTGTTAAGAACTCCTTCATCGTTGGAGATACATTCAATCATAATTTTGTTTGACCATATAAACTGAGACTTGCTCAGTATAATTACAAGACGGTGTTTGTCCAATGAACAAACCGACTGAGAGTAACTCAGTATAATAAAATAGCCTCCTACTTGTTCAGGACAGTGGACGTAGGATCTTGCGTATCAGAACCACTTTAAAAGTCTCTGTGTTCATAACTGTTGCATTAATTTTAACTGTTCATACTGAAAATCCTTTTAGAAAATCATTCAACTGAGTTTCAGTACCAAGCTTAACTGACTGCATTAATCTACTGAAATAGGTTCATATAAACAAACGTTTTCAACCAAACTGAATTGGGCATACACTTCTCACACGCTACTCAACACTGCTGAACGCGTCTGAATTCTGACATCAGTCAGCCAGCAGAGCTCAGCACCTTCAGGCACTCTATCCACACGATCTAGAACAGCTTATCTAGTCTACTGAACCATTCAGTAGATAATCTCCGTTATCGGACTATTCGCGTTCAAATTTGAGAAAAAGGTTTTCAGGTGTATTCAACCCCCCCCCCCTCTACACCTGAACGTTTGACTCGGGACCAACAATATTGTTTAGTAGTCAATTTGATGGGTTTTTTTGTCGAAACTATTTTTTTACGAGAATGTCTTGCTTCAAAAAGTGTATACTAGCCGATTTGATGGGTTTTTTTGGTCGAAACTGTTTATATGAATTTTGCACGGTTATATGATAATTGTTTGCACACTTTTGGTTTATTTTTGCACCGTTATGCATTTGCAACGATTTAGGTGTTTTCTGTGATTAAAAATATGTAAACTTACGTAATTAATTTATTTTAATTGCATGATAACTTCATATAGTACTAAGTAGTTTTCTTATTACAAGATAAATTGCACTTTTAATTATAACGAATAACACATTTTGGATAATAAATTTTGCACTTCTCAATAATTTGTCAATGATTTAATTTTATAGCGATATTTGCACACTTTTGAACAATATGTTGCACTATTATCTATTTTTAACTGCACATTCATTTTTTTTTTCGTTTTGGATGATTTGTTTGTATTGATTGATTTGTTTGTATTGATTGATTGCATATTAATGTTATAAGTTATTAGTCATTTTTCCTTTATTTTTTGAACCATTACATAAAAGCTACGATTTGGGCGTTTTCGGTGATTAAATATGAAAACAAACCTAATTAATATAGTTTAACTGCATTTTTAAATTCCTTTAGTACTCTGCATATTTTTTACTATAATTTATATTGCACGATTAAGAATTACAAACAACATATTTAAGATATTGAAGATTGCACCTTTCAACAATTTGTGAATGTGATTTAATTTTATAGTGTGATTTGCACACTTCTGAATTACTTTTTGCACTATTCAAATGCACACTTTCAACATTTTTTTCCATGTAGGATGATATGTTTGTATTGAATGATTTCAATAACTTATAACACTATAGTGTTATAAGTTATTGCACATCTTTTCTTTTTATTTACACCATTACACAACTGCAACGATTTGGGCATAGTTTGGTGATTAAATATGTAAGCATGTGTAATGAATTTATTTTAAATATTTGTTCAACTTTATCTAGTGGTTAAAAGATTTGTTTTTTTTTCTAGATAAATTGTTCGATTAAATATTACATAGAACACATTTTACATAATAAAGTTTGCACTTATAGTCAATTTTTAATGCATTTATGCTAATTAAAATAAATGACAGAGTTTGGCTGATTAGGATGAAGCAGACAAATGAGGAGGCAGAATTGAATGAAAAAGAATTCC